>JAIGNY010000200.1:0-95000 GCA_020152595.1 Chiridota heheva
CATTTTCATCAAAATCAGTCAAAAAATCGATCAATTTACATCAGATTTAATTTGTAGGCCTTGCTGTAATAAATAATGGGAATTCTATATGCATTTGTGACATAACAACCATGAAACCTACCAATCTCCTCATGTTGAGTTGTTAATCTATTGTTTTTTAAATTTCCACCAACGTTATTTGAATGGGAGCAGTTGAATATGACGAAGAAGTTTTGAACTTGTAATTTCCATCATATGTCCTAGCTCAATCGAAATATAACAGGAGAAACTGGTCAGTTTGATGATTTTCAGTGACTGAATGTTAAAGAATAAAATAATTATAAAGAATAAAAATATGTCACATTATTTTATAGGACTGGGGACATCAATAACCTTGATCATTCTACCTTTCTCGTATATTGACAACTATCACCACCACTGGACAATCAAAAAGTTAACTAAAAATTTCAATGGTTAAGCTTTTGCATCAGTGATGTTCTGGTTAATTTTATTTCAAGTCTTTGTAATGTATAAATTGGCGGATAACTTGGAAGTCTTTACGCAAGTCTTTTGATTTATTTCCTAAATCTCAAACACTGAAAATGATGAGAAAGTTCATTCCTGCTAGAAATGTGATGGTGATATTGGAAAGATCAAAAAACATTTTGTCAGAATTTGCTGTGTCCCTTGGTAGATTTACGATAGACAATTAAAATGCAAAAGGATTTACAAAAGAAAATACTCTGTAATATATCACTAATTAGCATAAACATTGCTTGTTGTTGCCTGAAAATTCCAAATTGTGTGAAATGGTCAATTTGTAATCGCTTTTGATTAACTTTCTTGCTACTTTTCATGGCTTTTAATCAATTTTTAGGCATTTTAGTTAATATTGTCTCAGCTATACATGTCCATAGAGCTTCAACAGTTTAAAAAAGACACCGGGGTGCTTCCGAAAATATAAGGCTCCAACCTTCGACCCTCTTTAGTACTACACTGTACAAAAAACACCGTAATTTCTACACACAAATAGCCGTTAAAACCTTACGGTGAAGACCGTATTCTGAGTGCGACGGTCTTTGAAATTTAAAGCTGAGATAGAGACTTCAGGGTGAGATTTTACTGTTCAGGACCGTAAATAACGATTAACTGTCAAATAAAATAGCGCTTTTACGGTATATTGACGTATTTTTTATGTCGAACGAAATCGCATACGTCATTTCCATAGTTACTTGCATATCATTAAGAAGCACGCTATATGAAGTTCTAAAGATCGAAGCAGGAAGCCATTGCTAGGCCGCATTACCAGATTACTTGTCACATTCATCTGCGGAATATCTGCGGAATATCTGCTGAATCTCTTTTACTGGTAACAAATTACATGTTGTTCTTTAACTCACATGTATACACAAGTAAAATCTGTTGCAACTGTTTGGTTTTTGAGTAATTAATGTGGATTCCATTCAGTTTACAAGTTCTTGTGCTGCAGTGTACTAAGCCAATAAGATAGGCTAGGCTACGCATTTGACTTTTTACATGGCGTGAAAAATCATAACATAAGTTATAGTATGATGATCACAATCTTTAAACTCAAATCCAGTAGGCCTAATCAAATTTCAAACCAATCTCCATAAGGTGAACTGAGACTCCAGTCTGGATTTTCTCAAGGTATTTTGTAGTAAATCATGTGGTAAGGACTACACTGCCAGGGTCTATCTTCGGAAGTTTTTACGTTCGCCCACTAACGTTAGGTTGTTGACTTTATATACACTAGCCCTAGAAAAGATTAGGTACATTTCGGCCTAAAATTGACCAATTTGTGAGGGAAGATGTTACTAGAAAACTTCAAATAAAGACATAGGCCTAGACCTAGAAAATTTAAACTTTAAGAAACATAACATATATTTGTTTCAGCAGAATTCATGGTGTTGAAAAATGCTAAAAAAAGTTACAGAAACAGCACACAAAATTCGTTGCGACTAACGTTAAATCAATGGCAAGATAAATTTCCATAGTCTATGTATGGGTCGTAGTTGACTGCGTGACGCCGGTAAGAGAAACGTAAGGCTTGAAACACAGTGCACTAAAGTTGTCTAGGTCTAGTAGCATAGGCTATGTTATCACTGCACTCCAACTTGCAAGCTGACGAACGCCATCTTCTTTTTGTTGATTTCCTCCAAATATGAAGGACACTCGTATAATTTACATGTAGAGTGATGTTGTGGCTGTTGCATTTAACGGATTTGAAACCGGTAGCATGGTTGGTCTATTAGAGTAAGATATACCTTCATCAACTTCACTCCACAAAGTTTGCTGATTTTATGTAGGGGCCTATAGGAATCGCCCATTGAAAAATAGAAACGCACGCTGAAGCAAAAGTTAATGGGGTTTAACACGTGTTCAAAAGAAGTTCCCCTGAAATTTTAGGGTAATTCAAATTTCAGTATCATAATAAACACCAACATACATGAAAATTCATACACTTTAAATTCAATATGTTTGATATAATCTCACTTTAGAAATAAATATCTAATTTGCTTGAGAATATGTCAAAAATTGGTGAAGAAAATAAAATTCCGACCCATTTTGTTTCCGCGTACGTTAAAAATGATAACACGCTGTGTCACGCACAGAATGGCATCTTTACGAACGTGCACAAGCAATCGCCCAGGCGCATTTTAAATGTCTAATAGTGTACAGTGAAAAGACTAAGTGATAAGCGTGGATTACGCTTGCGTGCTTTTTTCTGGTACGCATGTTTGGAGAGAAGATGAAAAACCAAAGGAATGTTTGAGCAACACCAGAGAGCGTGACATCATTCTCCCTATACTACGTATACGCTGAAGGCCGAGAGTCGAATCTCCTATACCTCAGTGCGTGATACTTTTTGGTTCGTCCTCCACCAATATTAGTTCCAAGTGAGGGCAATAGATATGTCGGTACATTGAACATTAGAGTCAATACAGAAAATAGGCAAACTGCAAATTTAACCTAAAAAATAAAAATTGAAATTCTTTAATTTCAAAAATTAATTATATTTATATTAGTATTAATCATAACTTGTCTTTCTAACCAAGATTGACGTTCATTTTATTTCTAACAAGAACACAAAAAACAACAATTTCGTTTTACAGTACATGCAGGACGACAATATTTTAGCGCAGCGTTAGATTATAGACAGACATGTATCGCACCTACTTACTTAGGCCTAACTGATAAGTATATTTTTAAAAAAATACTACGCGAACAACCTTTTTGATAAGGAATAAATCAATAAAACTAGCAGATGTCTTGAACAATTTCGGTAAACCTAAAATAATGTGTTATCTTAATTGTGCCAGTTGTTGTTGAAAAGTCTGAAGTTATCTAACGCCGTATGTACACAGTTAGTTTCACCTTAACTGACCGACGTAAACGCTGACAAATATGGGTAATAATTTTAGTTTGATTTAGGAACAAGAATAAGTTGCGTATCAAATCTTATTCTATTCAGACATGTATGTAGCGATTGATTGCTTTCAAAAAGCGTCGCTGTGGTAATTATGGGTCATGGTGTTGCCTAGCCAGGCTACAGTAACGTTAGTGTAACTTAGGCCTACATTGTGTGAAACCACTTGCAATTTGGTAGCATAACGTTAGGGCTATGTACATTACCATAGTATTGACTTGTAAATGTCTGTCATGATAAAAAAAGGCCATGCTTGAGACGCAGCATTACAGTTGCTAGCTAGGGTGGGGTGGGCATGAGATCAATATAGGTCTAGGTCTAATTAGTTTTATAGTTGGTTATTAACAAAACACCCATCAAACAAAGTCTAAACAGACTGACCAACTGGCAGATAGGTGTGTATAAAACAAAGTAAAAGTAACTTAAGTGCCAACTTGTTTAGATAGGTAGAGATACAGTAGATCAAATTGCTCACTTATTACTTTTATTTCTATTTTAATAAACTATTAAGTTTTCAGTTTCATTTTTTTTTTCTGTTCAACATCATTTACTAAAACTTACAAGCCCTAAATTCATAAAGTTTTACTTTAAAAAATCATAAAGTTTTTTGGAATAGGCCTATATGTTGTATTGCAGCCTGCATTTTTTATTCTATGTGTATTACTTATTAAAGTTGCTTTCAATTTGTTGAAGAGGTTTTTCAAGGTCTCAAGTTGGGAAGATAAAAAAGCTCCACTTATAAATGTTGCTTCATGCAATTTTTCTTCTCATTGATAGGCAATCTTTAGTTCTGCTCTCATTTGTTTTTGTTTTGGTATCCAATGAACAAATTATTACAGTGCAATAGTATTTTAACTTTTATGTTGTATAATTGTTAAAAATCATTGACTGTACTTCAGAGTACGAATATTTTGTACCAGATATTAGTGAGCTGAATACCTGTTTATCATGTTGTAGTACACAATACCCAAATGTTTTCTGACTCAGGCACATGTATAATATTTTTTTTGGCAGTGGAATGCACTATTATCAGATTATGAGGATCTGACATGGTAATTTTAGTGCACCCTTTTTATACATAAAATTTTGTCTGCCTAACCAAAAAAAGACACAAACCCCAAGTGAAAATTCAACATCAAAACCAGCAGACCATGCTTTTATTTTCAATAAACAGACATGAAAAATCACACTGTCTTTTACTAGGCTTAACTCAGTTGAATATAGGCCACACTTTACAACCATGGGGATCTATAGTTGTTAGACTGCATAGAGAGAACCTCAGATTTTGTTGATTTCTGTTTAAAAACTCATATTGTGAAATAATAACATACTGTGGTATATCTATACCTACATCAACATCACTTCACAAAGTTTGCTGATTTCAGCTAAAGCTGTAGTGATAAGTGGAGGACTTATGGCAGTACGTTCATCCACAGAAGATGTCTCACAAGAAAACTGTCAGGAATGTTTGTTAAGTTGATTACACTTGTTAAAGTTAAATTCATACAGGTGATCATTGCAGAAAATCAAAATTGTGATGTCAAAGCTTGTAAATTTGATACATCCACAATGATGTGCCAATTCCTCTATCATAGATGTACATGCAAATGTATAGGAATGATTTTTAGAAGATAATGGCAGAATAATATGTGTTGACCTGTTTTTAAAAACCTGAATTTACACACCATTTCATGTAACCTGTACCAGTTTAAGTCAATTGATGTATATTTCCTGTTTTATTTCCAAATTATTCTTTCTTTACCCTACACACAATTGAATTATTTAACTCTTTAATGTGTTCGTTCCCTTTAACACCAAAAAGATAATAGGTTTGAGATGGGCATGGCAAACTACCAATTCATTGGGTTGAATCACATAAACTGATAATAAGAGTTAATAGCTTTTCCTGACAAAATGAGCCCAACTGTAACAATGATTACATGTGTCATAGAGCTAGTGTGTGAGTTATTTGCCTTCACCTTATGTTTGGTATAAATAATGTTCCCTTCACAAATATCCAAATATGGGTTATTTCATTTCCAGTATCCATGAAATCTTTGCCAAGTTTTGTTTAAATTCAAGCAGTATACACAACAAATCACCAGACAAATTAAGTAAGTTTGGGCAGCTAATTTGAAGCAAATTATAGCTTAAATTCTTGTTAATGTTAGTCAAGTTCTAACTTGCATGTAGTCTTGCAAAAATGTAGCTATTAGTCATATCCCACAATACACTTTTTGACATTACTGGTTCCGTTCGTGAGGCCGTAGACCAGAAAAGAACAGCAACCCTACAATGTCAACATATAGAAACGGGTTAAAGTGAAAGAAATTACGGCCAAACGATGGTAAATGATTCGAATCCATAACTAACAAGATTGTAGCCTTTTTGTAGGCCTAACGGCTAAGTCTGAATTTGAATAGGTTAAATTGGCAACTTGAATTCTTCAACCTTTTTCATACTACCCGATAATCCCAAGCTTAAACTAGGCTTCAATAACTAGGCTTCAATAACTTGGCCTAGATCCACCTTACTTAATATTATATTGTAAATCTCTAGGATCACAGATGTCTGACTGCGTACTCATAGCTGTTATAAAATAAAAACAGGTAGACTGCAATTACTACGGAACCGGGGGTGTACAGGTGGCTAGGGCATGCCAATCGCTAACGTTATTCGTTAAATAGGCCTACGGTGTTGGCCGACCTTCACCAACTAGGCTAGGGCCTAGGCGTAATGCATAACGGCTTCGATAAGGTTAGGCAGTAATTCCTTTAAAATGCTTTAACCTTGCAATCTGTCATGTTCGGTCGTAAGACAATGAGTAATAAACGCATTGGCATCGAACCGTACCATATCGGTATCGCGAAAAGTACCTACACTGTGTGCATAGTTTGTCAATTTTATTTTCGCACTTGATCCATGGATGACGTCAGAATCAAAGTTTTTATAATAATGACTTATAAAATTATTGGTTAATTGATATAAAAGTGCACAAAAAGTAACGATAAAATTAAATCGGTTGTACATTTTTTTTAATCAACCATTTCCCTAGAATATTTAATTTACACATTTCTTTGGTATCTTCTATTTTTGAAATGCTTGACTCTCTACTGCCCTCACTTCGAACCAACATGGGTGGGTGACTTCAAAAAGTATCACGATTTTGTAAAACTGTATGTATAGGAGTTTCAACTCTCGGCCTTCGGCCTATACGTAGTATAGGGCGAATGACGTCACGCTTTCTGGCAACACCTTCAAAAGTAGATTCTTTAAAATACCTGGCGGATCAGTCGATCTTTGATTACATGGATACACTCGCGTCAGTCGTACATTTGGTTAGTCTGATTACGCGATACTCATGTTTGTCAAGCATATTGAGTCCATTTCGTCAAAAAATCATATGTTTTTCTACTTCTGAGGAACAATTTCGCTTAGATAACCAGCCAATAAGGTTTTTCAACATCCTAGCTACAAGGTAACTTTATCATTGCAATATTTAAAGGTTATAACAATTTTTAGATCATCGTTATCTTTGCACAGAGAAATCAGCTGAACGTTCGCTGTTTAGGTGGGCCCGATGTTCATGCACCTAAGGAATTAAATCTTATATTTTGTTATGAAAGAAATCATTGTTTTTGTTGTCAGCAATATAAATAAATTCTTTGATTTCTCCTCATTTTATCCATGATAAATTCACAGAAGCTTGATATTTTACTTATCAAGATACATATTATTGTTTTGGCAAAATTGCGAATATCCCAATGTTCTTCCAACTATGCAACTTGCAGCAGCTGTACCAGTTAAGCATAAAAAAGGCTTGAAAGAAAATACAAGAAGAAAACATTTGGAAATATTAATTTCCAAAGTGCATATTCATTGAAAATATGGCCAGCAACTTTAAGCTATAGTAAGCCACCATGTCAATAAATTGCTATGGGCCAATATGCAATGGATATGAAACATCACAGAAACAACAAACTTCCGATGGCTACCAACTTATTTTCTTACCTTTTAAACACGAAAAACTTAGTTCTCCGTATATAAGGAGACGATCCCGAATCAAATGATTATATCACTGAGTAAAATGTATGCACTTATCAGTTGTATGCCTCACCCCTACTACCTCCGGCAATGTCAGTCAAACGTAAGTCATTGACATATGAAATAGTGACTCACATTGTACCAAATTGTCAGTCACCAGAGTGACTCTGGGGTGGGTCAATTTCAGACCCATTGACTTTGTACAGAGGTGATTGATTTGGGCTGTCTTTTCACAAAAAATTGTCAGTAACCTAAGTGACGGAGGGATACGTCAATGTACATGTTTTGTCCACCCACTTGGTGCAATGACTCACCTTGTCCGGTGTAAGTGTGTCACACAACTGACAAGTGCATTATTGCTAGAAATGTGTCAGGAACATTATTTTTTGAAGTTTGTGGTCTTTTACAGTAAAATTCCTGCGTAGAACTGAATTTTCTACGCTAAGCATTGTTACGCATAAGCGAATATACACAAAATAGAGAAAGAGCAACATGGGCAAGAAAATTTCACGGGTGTTTTTCACGGGCGTATATAAAGCGCAGGAATTGGATTCCACTGTATGAGCGTTGCAACGCGTATAATGCCATAGGAGTATGTACGCAACACGAGGGTAAGATATTTAAAATATTGCGCACGCTAATTCAGAGGCGGAATTCATTATATTCAGCGAAATAATGCAAATTTCTGGAAGTCAAAGTTTGTCGTTTCGGTGATGTTACATATCCGTTGTATAATGGCCCATAGCACTATATTAACATGGTGGCTCACAAGTTTTGCACTGTACATGTTCTGTAAAGCATCCTTGCCTTTACAATAGAGCCTTGTCGGTACTTCGTTGAGCCGAAGGGTGGAGTTGTGGGTCTGTATGTATAACTATTTGCTTGTACAAATCAAAATATGGGTTTAACTCTTCTAAGCATAGAAATCAAGTTTTGTTAAGTTTTTACACAATTGTCCAGTACAGATATAAATTTAATGTTTTTGTTTGAATTTCCAACTTTACATCATTTGAGAAGTTGGTCTGAAAATCCGCAGAGGGAAGGGTATCCTTGCAGCCCTAGCTGATGAACTTAAAGACAATCAACGACGAAAAAAGCCGACACTTTATACATGTGTCTCATATGATAACGATTAACATTGACAGGTATACTTTCTTAGATTTACTTCCTTTAATTTATATCGTAAAGCAACAGAGCATCATGTATTATAATATTTTTTTCTCTGTTATTTTTTAATTATTGATTTTTAAAAGTTGGGATATTATTAATTAATGTGCATCACAATTCCAGCTTTGAAATTGGAATTTTTAAATTATTGAACTTTTTAGGAGTATTGACAATATAAAGTTTCTTCATACATCCATGCAAGATTAATTAATTATTTATTAATTAAAAAATGTACCATAATAAGAAGGCTTGTACATAAGGACATAGTAGAAATGTTGTTTAAATTTTAAAAGCTGGAAAATCGTTGCCTATTGGTAAATTATTTTTGCCTGTACATTTATATGAATTTTAACTGATTTATGCAGGTTTTTGAGGTATGTGTTAAAAATAATGAGAAAGCATTCAGCCTTCATAGCTAGTAAAACTGATCATACAATTTTGATGACTACAAAGAAATATTGTCTGTTTGTTTGCTATTTAAATTGACTTGCTTGGACTGAAATGACGTTCTTCAAACTGGTCGATATAATTTAACTCACAAGGGCCATTCTGCCACAGGCCTGAGGCTGTTACATATGTGACATTTTGTGAACTGGGTCTAGAAAATCCCTGAAAGAGCAGCATGGTTTGCTAGGGCCATTCTCCTGCCCGTTACATGTGTGCCATACTGTGGAATAGCCAATTTGCTGAATTTACTCATGTTTATTCATGATTAGGGAGGAGTTTTGTTTCAGTGATTAAGAGGATTTCCTAACGTTTTTACTCAAAGAGGTAAAGGACATATAACAACTGGATTATATAACGCGTGTATCATCGATTGTGGGAGGCATATCGGCGCCGTTTGGCAGCACAAGAAAGGGGTGCCGACCAAAAGACGCACTTAACGCAGTAAGTGCGTTAAACTTTTGCGCTAATCACGATAACCGTGGGGTATTTTTAACCTTTGCTGATTGCATAGTGCTGGTCAGCTAAGGCATCAAAGAATTCTTATACCACTATGGGTTAAAAACTTGGGCACAAATATTGCCAAGTTTTAACATCTGTTGAAAGGCTTTTAAATCTATTAAAAACCATGAAAACAAAATATAAATTGTATTAATATTTACGATATATCTGTGACATATTAGTGCTACATTCCCACATTTTCCCCATCATCCTTAATCACACTACTTTGAACGACATTATATATTTTTTTCAAAATGGATTTTAATGTTAACCACACCCCTACTTCAATCTCTGAAAATGTGAAAAGATAAACAGAAGTAATTTGAGCTGTGTCACCTCTCATACACCACACACATTGCATACATTTAATTTTCTTTAGAAGTTGATGAATAACCTAAAGACTAAAAGTCATGTTTGTTTTTTCTTTCAGAAAGCAATGATTTAGACATGTTAGAACTAAAAGCTCTTTCAGTTGGACAATAGTCCTAGTATGTTAATACATCTTTAGAAATACATTACGGTTGAAGTTGCATTTTTTCCGACAAGAATGCTCTTTGGATAGTAAAGATAGATTACCATATATTAAGCAAAGCCCGAAAAAAAATAAACAGTAAACATTTCATTGAATTATCACATTTAGATCTCGAGGTCGCCCATCATCCCATGGTGCACATACGTGGACCACTGCAGCTGATCAATGACACAAGACTGGAGAAGCAAAACCTACCAGAATGGACAGCCGGGTGGCGTGGGGGAAATTAATCAATGTCAACGATGTCCAAGTCTGTTCGACCTGATGGTGATGTCATAATTAAAAGTATAAGACTGTATAGAGGCCATCATAGTGGCACAAATTTCACCAGAATCTGTTTAACATTGAAATTCCAGGGATCAATTTGCATGTTAGATGCAAAGTTTATGGTGTATTGCAGAGCGACCATGGTATTTTCTTATACCTTTGTTTTTGAAATGTGTTTCATAATTCTTAATTTTAAAATCCCAGGGATCAATATGCATATTAGATGCAAATTTTATGGTGTATTACAGAGCGACCATGGTAGTAATCTTTATCTTTGATTGTTAAATATTTCATAATTCTTGGAGTTTGAAGTGGTGCAACAAATTCTGACTGAACGTTTTTGATGTATTTTCCACACCCCCAATCAAATTCTAGTAAGAATATACTTTCCCAAAGAAGTAGAAAAGAAATTAAAAGACGTTCATAAAGATTGTGAGCTGTTCGGCCATGCCCCAGTCAAACGTCATAAATTGTGCATGAATCAACAACTGATAATTAAGTGGTAATGCAGGTCAGCTTTCCGTACAATCCAGTTGCCGCCAGATATTGAAGGGGTAAAGTCACTTTAGCGTACAAGCTGATAGACGAGTCTGCAGAGCTCAACTGTCCAATATCACACGGCAGCAGGATGGTACAAAGGGGTGAAGTCCATTGTCCCGATTCATGCTTATCTTTCGTATTTGAAATTAACCAACAAAGAATATTTTAACAGGGAATGCAATACTTTCTTTAAAAGTTAAAATGTGTATACTAGGAAAAAGTTGAATAACCTTCTATGGTTTATTCATGCCCATGGTTACTCTCACAAGTTCAATGCCATATGCACAAAAAGCATGTCTGTTTAACATGCATAGACTTTCTTATGCCGACATCATACACATGCTGCACATATCGCGTATCACACACATACTATTATTGATCTGTTTATGTTCAATTTCAAATTTGCAAAGGCTCCAATATAAAAACAACTTCAAATTGAACTATTTGAAAAGAAGTGTGTACACGGATTGTGCTTTATACCTGGTTTACACAGAAAACTCAAACTGAAGATTTCTTAGTAGGAATGTTACTTTACCTTTCAGCTTAATTCGAGATAGGAGATTACGAACTAGTTTGGAGAATAAAAGCGCAAACTTTGGTGAAAAAATATTTTCAGTTCGTTTCACCGTGTGTCTGCTTTTACAAGTTTACATGGTCCGTACAGCAAATATTCGTATTTAAATGTGTGTTTTATGGAATTCAGTGTTGCATACTGTGCGTATGCTTACACTCAAATCCTACACAAATTTCAAGTTCATTGGTATTCGGTACATGCAACCAAGCAAGTTATTCTAATTGGTACAGGCTAGATTTGAATATTCCTTGTTTTTCCTAGCAACTTCAATATGTTTATTCATTTTCACCAACTTGACAACAACCCTCCATATATCATGGAATAACGGACTGCAAATTAGAGGCGTGTCCCCTCTCAACCAATCACATCACAGGAAACAAACTTTGTTGTGCATGGAAACTTTAATCAGTCATAACTCGGTCAGTTAGAGCAACAAGTTAGATTGATTAATTAGATTTGCTGTTTTCATAGATACTTCAAAAACACGGGCAACCATGAACAGGAATATAACTTGCTGCAAACACCCATCTGCATACCATACCAGTGTTGCATCTTCGCAGTTTTGTTAAGGAAGACGTCAAGCTTCTTGTGAAGACATTCAAGGTAATCAAATTTCATTATGTTTGATATACCCAGCAATTATTTTGCAGCTGTATGGATCAGAAACCATGAATACATACAAGTTTAACACCTAGTAAGTAGCTTAAAAGTGTATCACACTTTTTTTGAAGAAGTATAAGGCAATAGTGTATCCTGACCTTAAACACAACGAAAACGGCAAATTGTCATTCTTTAATGAATCTAGTTCAGGGAATTCTTTGCCGGGTCAATCTTTTGCTTTAAAAATACACATGTTTGGGAAAATATACATATTGGGAAATCTTTGCCTAATAGAAATGAACACTTGGTGAATCTTCACCTAAGCAAAAATGAATAAAAGGGTGTCAAGGCTTTAAGAAGGAATGTACTGTATATATAAGTTTGGCAATTGACTGACACATACACTTTTCGCTTGCAAAGTGAGGTAGTATATCACTATCCTAAATACAAGTTGAGGTTGGGTTCTTGCTCTTTCTGCAATAATATCAAAATGTTCTTTTTAGCATGTAGTTTATCTATTTATTTAAGATATTATTATGTACAGAGATAGCTTTAACTGTTGATTTAATATCCAGTAAAACACACAAAGTAAATACATTCATCAAAATCGTTTAATCATTTGCCATTTTACAGCTTTTTGAAAATTTGTGTGCAATTATGCAAAAAATAATGTTACTCTTGTTGTGTGTGAACAGCACAGTCTCTATTTCCATATGTATATCCATTGTTTTGAACCCTCTGTCATTTCTCTTTCAAAGAGGGAAGATAATTATAATGAAGAGGATTACCATACCTCCCAACCAACCTCAAGCAGGAAATTTTGAACATTTTCAAGGTCTCAAATTAAGTGTAGAAAAAACAGCAAAGGTTTTTTGAGATATTGTCTTGTTCATACATCACATTTTTCAATATATTACAAATTTGTACCCTTTGATTACTCATAACTTGAAAACTTCATGTGCTGTTTTCAAAATCCAAAGATAGATTATTAACTTTAGAATTGAACGTTCTTTTCGCTACACGGTTGACGGAAACCTCTTCCTGTCCAAAGACCTTTAATATATCATAAGCATGTAAATTTATATTACCAAAAATTGTGCAAAGGTTCAGAAAGTAACATATGCGCCTTACTGTCTGTTCTGTGTTGAAAAGTATTTTCTCTGCAGTTATTGGATTAAAAAGAATTAAGTTAACTAAAACTTTTTTTTTACAATTCACTCGATGGCTTCCCAAGCTCTTCCATAGAGAGAAAAATAGATGTGATTTCCCCTTCTGGCAAAACTTCAAAAAGGCACAATTTGACCCTTGCTGTCGTGGTGCCGTTAAGCCCTCATCAAACAAACAAACAATAATGTGTGTCCTACCTAAACTTCTTCTCAAGTAGAGCAATTTTGTTTACTCCCTACTCATAACCTTTGTTCTCCAGTATAAAATTACTGCTCCATATGGAGTTTTAGAGACATTTACTGAAGTGCTTTTTTATTTTATTTTTATTTTATTTGCATAGGAAATGGTATTGCAGAGGCAGAAAGGCTTGCGGTCTTCATTGACGGTACATCAATCAATGGTAGAATCACCTAATGTTTTGCTTCAGTGGCGAAATGAAATAAACTGCGCAAAATGTAAATCAAATTTCACGAAAATTGACAACTTCTGAAAAATTTCTGAAAAATTCCTGAAAATAAAAGCAATTGCACAAAAATTGACGCAGATTTCACAAAAATGAAGGAAATTTCCCGAAAATGAAGGAAATGGCAAAAATATTGAAGCACATTTCCCCAAAATTGAAGATTTCCAGAAAAAAATATGCCATGAAATCTGACTGGCTAACTGGACTCGTCAAAATTAAATCATTATTGGGAGAACCGACATTGCGCTTTGCACCTCCCAGTAACCTTTTTTGGAAGCCTTGCCCCCTAGCTCCTAGTTTCTATACGCCCCTGTTTGGAAACTTAGGTCCAGGGGTGAACATTTCTTGATTATGATGCCCCAAAATTGTTTAAGATTAACACAAATTTCCAAAATGTACTGATGAAAAAAGACAATATCAAATTCAAATGTTAAAATCTACTCAGAGAAGTGGATAAGCATTTAGGTTACCATTTCTAAACAGGCATAGGGCAGTACGAGAAATTTCCCCTGAATTGAGGAAACTCGGGTTCATGGACGAAGCCCTGGTCTGAAGTTTTCTTATTTTTGATGTCCCACAATGGCTGAAAATGAACGCAGAGTTCCCAAATGTATATTGTGAGGTCCAGCGGGTGAAGCAAAAGTAGGGATCCATGAGAAGAAGTACCGTTTAAGGGCCCCTTGGAAGGGGTCCAGGGGGCGAATGAACGTCAAAATCCATAAAAATATTCCTTCAACATTCATTTTCAATATTTCTCCTGGTTTTAAATCTTAGTACAATACTCAATGTCATTTTACTTTTCAGATTTTTTGTGCAGATCAACCCAGAACCAGAGAAAGGGTCAAAAACAGATTTCAAAAAACAATTACAAACAGATATATAAACTTCATGCTTCCGTAGCCCATAGATGACGTGAGGGCAAAGGTCACTTAAATATTCATATTAACCAGAAAATTTATATACAGTACCGTTGCGTGCTAGATAAGCATTTGATTTCTTGGGGAACCCCTAAAAATACGCCCTCACTCTTCGGTCCAGTGCTCCTTTAATTATTTGTCAATGGCCATACCACACCTCTCTATTATCTGATGTAATTTCATTGTAATTTGTTGCAATTCTTTGAATGAGAGAGACTTAATTTTCTTCATTTGATTTTAACTCTTCATTTTCAGACTGAAAACTAGATAAAATATTTTGAATTTGAAGAATTTGAACTTGTATTTTAAAATGAAAACCTCCAGACTGAAAATGCTAATTATCCTGTTTCAAAAAAGTTGTTGAATGGTGTATACCATCGTTACCATTTGTCTACCGGTACATCTGCCCATCCTTTCACATAACTTTGCCTTTCAAAGGGATTCCAGATGAATCTGCATTGAGCTTTCAGTCGGAAATTATGTAAATAATTTGATTTGTAAGTTGACATGTCAAGTCATGTTTGTTTCGAATGTTTTATTATTAGGTCAAGTTATTTGGCAGACAAATTGAGAGAGCTGTTATACAGTGAAGCATGAAGCTATTAACTGTTTCACTTAATAGCTCCATGAGTGAAGAAAGGAACAGCAAGCTGAGATGAGGTGGGAGATATATTTTCAATTACAGTATATCCGTATATGACTTGGGTTGGAAGGTGGGTAGAAAACTGGTAGGTGAAGGGAGGATGTTTTTTAGAAGAGAGGGTGTATTTTTGAGTGGAGGGTGATTTTTAGAGTGGAAGGCGAGTTGTAGAGTAGATGGTGGGTTTGAGAGTGGACAGTAGGGTTTGTCAGTGGACGGTGGGGTTTCAGTAGATTATAATTTTTCATGCAGTACATTTTCATCAAGGATATATGTTAACTTCTTTCTTTAACCACCAGTCAATTCAGTTTAACAGCTGAATGAAAGAATATTTGTAGTTAATTCATGGGTGTGAATTTCCTCCTTTTACACAAGTGAGCGTACAAATTCACAGAGAAATACAGAAAAACAATCATTAGATCAATTTGGGCAATTTATATTCCCAAATGCTCCCAGTTTCAGGGAAACTGCTGCTGTGGTGCTTCAAACTATATGTTACAATTGGGTCTGTTTGATTAAAATGTTTTCAGGAGTGTTCAGGGTTATTTGGTTTTTAAAACATCTCATATATTGTGATTTTCCCAAGTAGGGTGCACAAGTATTATAAGATGTTCCCATACTACAATTCAATATTTGTGGATCACAACCACAAAACGTCCTGGTTTTGCAACTTTTGCTGTTCATTGGTAAATTTTAATGTCGTCATCAATTACCACCATAAACCTAGTGGCTTGCTGACGCACTGCTTTAGATCATTGATTGGATAATGGTGGGTTGTGTTGGGTTGTAGAATATTATGTTAATGTTTAATGTTGTGTGCTAAGTGTAGTATGTTTTATGTAGTTTTTTAATGTAGAATGCTTGTTTACATATATTGAGTGAAAAATAAAGCTTCTTGACTAAACCTATTGTAATGTTTTGAAGCTCCATTGTTGTATGTTTAGCATAATATTTACAATCCAGCATTTACAGTTAAATTAGGGTATGCGGTTACAGTAAAATTTATGGGTTTTTTAATGGAAAAACCTGTGCTATGAGTTTTACCGTTTTTTTAACGGTATTTGAAATCTACGGTCCAGCATTTGACGGTTTACTAAAATTTTACGGTCCAGTATTTACGGTCAAACTAAAATTTACGGTCATATTGGGGAATATTGCTACCGTAAAATTTATAATTTTTTTAATAGAAAAACTGCTGCCATGACTTTTACCGATTTTTTTTACGGGTTTTCTTTTACAGTGTAGGTACTACAAACGAATTAAAAAAATCAATGGGATGATAATGAAAGATAAAATGGTTGAAGATGTCCATGAATTTGTAGCAGCTTATGAATATTTCATTTAGAGCATGAATTTCTAACTTGAGAAGTCTTGTAAATGTAAATTCACATTGCCCCCCTGCAGCACAAGCACAAGTAATCAACTCATGATGTTAAGATAACAGATAATGCGATTGAAAATTCCCGTCAATCAATGTCTGATTTTAAATATAAAAATATGTTATTTGGAACTTGCATTTCTTCAAAATATGTGCATTTGAAATATTTTGATTTGTAGTGTTACATAATTTATGAGCCGTGTGCATCAACCTCTAAATACAGTAAAGGTTCATGACCGTGTTTTTGTCAAGCTTATATATCTAATATTTTGTCAAATGTTGCTTTAAACTTGGTCTTGGTCAACACGCACCAAAATGCACAAAAAATTGACATTAGCCACATTTTTGCAGATTTTTCAATAGGGGATGGAAATTGTTCATTTCAAGGGATAACATTAAAAAACTTTGATTGTTGCCGAATTTAATGGGCAAGAATTAACAGATTTTAGAAGATTAGAAGTACTTCAATTGCAATATCACAACTTAGTCTTAAAAGTTTAAAGGTCTACGAACATGTAGAAATTTTGAAAATAGTGTCTTTAGCTTTTTAGTTATATTATGGCTAATCAAAGTTTGATCAGTTTTAGTTCATCCGAAACTTGTGACATATGATCGGCCAGACGGCTCAATACATTAATCAGTTTATATAAGTCTCGGCAGGCCTGCACGTATGTATATCGTTAAGTACGACAATGTTTTATTTATCACTATTTTCGTTTACATCCTTATGATGCATAGGCCCGTATGCATGTTGTTTAACATGCCAGCTGAAGAGTGGGGATTTGCCCACCATTACTTATGCTTCCTACTCAACTCTGTCTTCCCATGGATGCATCACTCTTCATTTCATCTGTTCATCGCTATAAGATTGTTGTTTTGTTTTTCCTGGGGAAAAGTCATTTTCTGTTTCGATGGTTTCCCGTATTTGGACATTTCCGAATAATAATGTACCATTGTCCGATATATAACAACATTTTTGAAACGTGAAGATCTTCAGCATGTTTTGGTTAATTTCCGAAAACTGAATTTTGAATTTAACAACAGTCAATTACTAATACCAATATATAGATTAAAGTAATACTATATCCTTTTATTCAATTACTCATTTTCGAAACGTAAAAAACTTCAGTATATTCTGGTAAATTTCAGAAATCTAAATTTGAAATTAACAACAATCAGACAGTTAATTATAAATACCAATATATAACAGTGCCGTCGGTAGGTATTTGATATTGGGGCAGGAGAGGGGATGAATTAGCATTTGCTGAAAATCTATAGCGCGTCAGCGCTACCCAAGTGCCAAACGCTAGTGTGTGGGATACAAGGGCCTGCCCAAAGGCCCCTGGTAGAGTCTAAAACTCCAAGGGCAAAGCCGCGGTAGTAATTTAGGTGGCGAGGCCCGGAAGCTGTTGCACTTTCATCATTTTGTGGGTCTAAAATGATCGCACTTAAACTCATTTGGAAGGGTATAGTGTGACAGGCAGACAGTGCCTGGTCACTGGTGGCCAACTTAGGATGGTTGAAATGAGGGGCGGCGGGGGCGAAGGCGGAGGCAGTTTCCTTTCCCAAGAGGATTTCACATTCCCGGTTCCATGCTTCCCGGCTGAGAGGTAAAATTGGGGATTTTGGTCAACTTTGGCAACATTTCCTGAACGTTGAAGAAAATCTCCCAAAAGCTTTTCGAAATTTGGAAAATTTTCCCGATAGTTACAGAATATTTCTCCCAAATTGGAAAAACCGCCCCAAAATGAAGGCAATTTCCCGGAATGGAACTTGAGAAAATATTCCGACAATCGAATAAAACTGTCCGAAATTGAGGAAAATTTCCCCCAAATTGACAAAAACATTCCCGAAAATGAGCAAAATTTCCCGATAATTAAACAAAATTCCCGAAAATCTAAAATACTGCCCTAAAATGAAGGAATTCTTTTTATGAAAAGTCCCTTAAAAGTGAAGAAACGTTCCCGAAAATTAAAAGGTATTTTCCAATAACTTCAACGTTAGTAGAACGATAGCAGTGACACTTTCTTTTCCCGCTTGTAACTCGCATTTTTTAATGGTTTGCATCCTCCTCCCTTTCCAGGTCTGATAGCTCATTTGCATATTCCTCGAATTTTATCATACGACCGTCTCCTTTAGCGGGAAGGGATTTTGGTTTATTTATATATGACTCTCTCCCCATTTTTGGAGGGATGTTGGTTTATATACGACCGTCTGAATATTTCTTCATTGGTCAGTCGGTTGGTGGGGAAAATGTTTTATCGAGGGATAAGGATTGGTAGGGAAAATGTTTCACTTTTTTTCGTTTTTTCTTGTTTGGGGTAAAAAACACACTGACACAACAAAATACAAACATTAGGAATGTCAAACATGAACTTTTTTCTTAAATGGTTGATGGTTCTTTAAAGAGCCGTTGGGTTCTTTATCGATCGTTCGATCTACTATCCTCCTGTGGTCCCCTGATGTTGGCCATCTCCTTTGTTCTTCTCAGTATCTTGACCTTTCTTTGATTCTTTACGGGTTCTCGCCGAGGTTACTTGGGTAAAACTCCCATAAACATTGATAAGCATGGACAATGGCTGCTACTATTACCTCGCCCTCTGCCGGATGAAACCCTTCTTCAAAATGTTTGAAACAGTTTTATCTGCTTTCTAGGTGATATATAACTTTATCGTAGTCGACAGGTTGAGGACTCCATTTAATCTCGATGGATATCTTCGTTTTGGATACAGTTTAAACAAACACAATGTGTTATATAATTGTTTGGCACTTGCAAATATCCTCTATTGTCAAGCTTTTCTTCCTGCATAAATTCGAAATCGAAGAAGATGTATTTAGGGGAAGGCTTTTTTCTTTCTTCAGCTTGTTTTCTAGGCAGAGAATATTACGAGTTTCTTTGTCGTTGACAAGTACCTCTCCTCTTTTGATCGTTTGCATGTAACAAAGATGGTCGTACGGTTGGTGACTCTCACAGTTTCTGCTGTAGCATTGACCACATTTGTATTAGCCTTTAACGGTTACTCCACAAGTAGTGCAACGACGGATGCGTTGGCAAATCGTGCGTGGTGGTGATTTGGTTTTAGGTTTAATTGTGACTTTGCTTCTTTTTGTGATCTTCTTGTGATTTGGTCTTCAAGGATCGGTCGCAATCTTCACATTGTATCCATTCGGTCAACTGGAATTTCTCTTTAGTTGCATTGAAACAACAGTCACAAAAAACCTTGTGGCAGCGATGGTGGTCGAAGACTTAGTACCCTTTATCACAACTGTCACAGAAGTAATGGGTATCTAGTAGTCCAGAAAGTGAAGTGACCACAACAAAATGATTGTCATGGTAGAAAAGATGAAGATTTTTTGCACGAGGACGTCCTTTTTTTGTGCATTTACAATCGCCAGGGTTCCTCATTCAGGATACAAGAATGATATCCAATTCGTGAAAGCCCTTCAATGGTTGATATGGATCGAGCAGCGAGAGGGTCGGCAACTGCAACACGCCCGATCTGCCGGAGGAGAAACGCACATCGATCCTTGCAAAGTAGACGGGTGCGATGAGTCGTCAAAGACAGCCTACGAGTTCTAAGGCTGTTTGTGGCACAGTTGTCCCATCTGCTACCAGCACAGAGAACACAAGCTGCCGAGAGTTGTAACAACCGTCGAAGATGTTGACGTCAAGCTTACCCGGAAACGAGACTTATTAACAACGAAGGTCTTCGACAAGGCTGGCAAGTAGTGGAAATCTGGGAATGGGAGCTTCGAAACGAGCTGGAGAGAAACCCACAGAAGAAAGACGTCGTCGATAAGCTGGAACTGATCGAAGCTCTTCAGTCACGAGATCCGTTCTTCGGCGGATGGACCAATGCCATCAAGCTTCATCAAGTCGTCGAAGAAGATGAACAGATCAAGTACGTCGATGTCTGCTCACTCTATCCTTACGTCAAGAATTATTGCAAATACTCTATCGGCCATCCGGCTATCATAAAAAGTCCAGATACGACCGACGTCCGTGACTATGTAGAACAGATACAACGTAACGTCCTACCTCCTCGTAGTCAGTACCACCCCGTACTCCCGTTTTAATGCCGAGGAAAACTCATGTTTCCCATGTGTGCCACCTGCGCAGAGACTCTGGCCAAAGGACAATGAAAACACCACGAAGAACAGATCTTCAAGCTGTATACATTCCTGCACTGAACCTTTCATTTAGATACAGAAAGTGCGCCACCGTTAACATTGTGACGTCATTTTTGCTTTGCTCTGATTTGTCAAAAAGAACATTAAAAGGAAACATCGTCGAAGTCTGATTCATTTTTTCATCAGCAAAGAAACAGCATGAAAACTAGTGTAACACCCAACAACAACAACAACAACAACAGTACGGGAGACGGTTCCAGACAAAAACGTAAAGTAGCGCCAGCATATTCTAAGGCATCAAAGAAACCATATCATAAATCCAGTATCGTAGTAGCAAAGACTCCTTTATAAATCAAATTACCAGGGCAGAGATCAGGAGTTGGGAGCAAAATGACTCTTGCGACCCGGAAATCTACGGATAGCATACCGATAGAGGAGACTTCACACCACCGTTCTAAAACGCTTTAGTTGTCTCGCCGCGCTTATATCCCCTATAGGATGTGGCATAGATGATGAAAAAGAAGTACTCTGTCATTTGTTGAAAGAGGTAAAGAAACAGATGGGTGTGGAAGAGGATGAGAGTACAACGACAAACTCTCAGCAGGCCGAAACAGCATCGACCATCGAATTCAAGCCGACAGAGGAAGAGTTGTTCTCGTTTAAAGAGAAAAAAGAACTGGCCAAAATTCCTGAAAGTTATGACGGACATAACACACGATTTGCTGAAAGCCCAATTGAAACAAGCCACACAAGTCAACGTCCTGATCGAGACGGTTGAAGAAAGGAAAGGTAAAGTGAAAGAGATCCGACGCTCGCTGATTACAGATTCCCTCGCGAAAGACAATTTCAAACACCTGGAAAGGGGGATGAAGGAAAGTTAACAAAGACTACAAAGAATAGGAGGTGCTCAACTTACTGAGAGACGTCATTTACATAGCGCTGGAAAGCTACGTTGATTGACGAGGCATCTTGCTGTTATATGCAAGTGATGGATTGTCTGTGGGGACTTGATTCTTGCACAGGAATCTTAAAACATTGTTTTGCATTTGCATGTGTTTGATTACTAAAAGTAGAATTTTTTTTTAAAAGAACAAAAAACGAGGGCGGAAGGAGTACAAAAACGTGGCATTACTCCTACGGTACCACTGCGTTGGTTGCGGCAGGTACTTTAACCCTCCAATAAAACTGCTACAGAGACTCTGACGTAACACAAGTACCGCTGATTGGTCGAAGGAGAGCATAAAAAAGACAACGTTTTGCACGTCGTCGACTTCACTTTGCCTTTGGACATCAAATAAGACACATCATACCCGATCAATACGTACCGGTATCGATAATCATAATGGTTACTTACCCTAATGGGTTTAGAAGAAGGATGCTGACAAGGGAAAGATACCCCGCCATAGCATACTATCGGTTCCGATTGGCACGCAAGTTCGACAACAGAGTACAACAAACTTCTGCCGTTAGAACAACACCGAAATACCAGAGTCAAAGACCAGACTCCTTTGGAACTTTGCAGCTAAAGACAACAAGCGAATGAACGTTTTCCGAACGGCGCTTGTTTATGAGCTGCCGGTGTTTAAATTTGTCTCGTAATTTCTTCGTATTTTTTGTCATCTTTTGCTGTTTTTTATCGTTTGTGAACGTGATTATTGTTTTAAATGTGGATTACTAACTTGAAATATGGTGCTTGTGGGTTAACTAAAAAACCTGGTTTGTTATATTTTTCATTTACTTTTGGTAGTAAACTTAGCGTCCTTAGCAACTACCTATCCTACCACGCTTTTTATAGTCACCGTGTCTAGCCTACACTATAGCTCACAATCTTTATACAATATTCGGAGGAGGCAGGTTTTCACAATAGATTCACGGTTGATGAACAAATTAAAAGACTTATCAATTGCTCGACATCACAGAGGCTCGAGAGCTGGATTACAACAACGCACTAGACATACATATCCGTCTAATTTCAGCTTTCCATATGGTTTGACAGCAAATGTAAATAGCCTCCAAGAAAAATTTATGCATTTAGAACAAAGAATTGCTAACTTGCGTAATCTATCGTTTATAGCTCTACAAGAAACAAAACTTTAAAATTTGGACAAACTTTTCCAGAATGAAATACCACAACACAGAGTAGCAGATAATGCGCTGCTAATCGACCATTATTGCATGTTTCGTCATGACAGGCAATTTTCAGCAAATGGGGAAGGACTCATTACATATACTTCAAAGAAATGGACAATATGTACCCCTAAAGTATGTCAATCAGTGTCAACAGAAGATATTGAATTGCTCGCAATCCGGGCCCGCCCTCGTTATCTACCAAGTGACACATCAAACATTACTATTGTAAATGTGTACACCAGACCATCATCAAACTTTACAACAGCTGATAATGAATTGAAAGCGGTTCTTACTAATCTACAAAGAGAAAATAATTTCATTCTTGTTGGTGACATAAACAGGCAAAGAATCAGATTCCTTGAAACTATGTCCTTCAAAAATGAAGTAGATTTTGTCACCTTCCCCAATGCGAATTCAACTCTGGATACTGTATATTTCAAAGGTGATTATTACGTAACAAGGAAGACAGCCCTCATCTCTACGTTTGATCATAACAGTATATTACTAATGCCAAAATACAACGAAAAGCACCGTAAATTTGAACCTAGAAAAAGGAAAACGGAAAAAGATTGAATAGACCAAAATATAATGAAAATGCAGGAATGTCTTAAGACCACTGACTGGAATATGTTCAAAGAATCATCGGACAGTCTTGATGAGTTTACAGAAATTACTCCATGCTACATCGAGTTTGTTAGTAAACCGTGTATACTGCTCAAAAAGTCAGCACCCGTGATAGCAGAATTACCAAACTGGAAAAAGACAAACAAAAGGCGACAGAGGAAGGGAATGAAGGGAATAAAGGCTTGAGAAACAAGATTCAAAGGAGAATAAATAAATGCGTACGAGATGTGAGGAGTGAAACTTTTGGTCACATAAAGGCTAATTCAAATTCTTTTTGGAGCTTGATTAAATCTGTTAGAAACCCAGATGAAAACAATAAAGTTTGTATTGATGAAACTCTTGGAGATGAACTGAACACACATTTTGGTCGTTTTAATCAATCCCGTAACAAAGACATTGACTTTTCCTTGCCAGAATACACGGAAGATGCATGCATTACTGAGTTAAATGTAGAATATGTATGTAATCAGTTCAAAAAGGTTAAATAGGGTGTTGCCTGCGGATCTGATAAACTTCCTTGGTGGGTCTTTAGGTTTCTAAGTGACGGTTTAGCCCCTTTATACACATACATTTTTGAGGAAACTATTTCCAAGAGTCAAATACCATTGCTGTGGAAAAATGCCATAACAGCCCCTATTCCCAAAATCAAGACACTTCAAACTGAAAATAATTATAGGCCGATAGATTTAGCAGGTATTGCTTTTAACAGCCTTCAGAAAATTATATTGCCCCGTTTGATGGAGAGAGTTGAAGAAGTAGGTAATGCATATCAGTTTGCCTATAAAAAGGGCGTTTCATGTTTAGATGCTATACTGGTTCTGGTTAACGATATTGTTACTCATTTGAATTGCAAGGAAACCACTATATCAAAGGCTCTTTTCCTTGATTTCTCAAGTGCGTTTAACACGGTGTTGCCAAACTATCTACTCAAGGACTTAACTAAATTTGTAACAGATCCGTGGCTTATCCATCTGATAGCCCAATTTCTTGAAGGGTGGATCCGACAAATACGATTAGACAAAAGATTATCAGAAAAAGCTAAAATAGATGTGGGTGTACCTCAGGGAGGCCCTCTCTCTGCAATCCTTTTCACTATATACACAGATGAAATCCGGTCGGGAAAGAACATTTGTGTGACTAAGTATGCTGATGATACTGCCATTTCATGCAAAATGGCCAAAAAAAATATGTAATTGGGGACCAAATGGAGTATCAAACCTTTGTCAATGATGTCGTATCCAAATGTGATGATAAAAACTTGTTGCTGAACCCAAAGTTCTCAAAGGAAATGTGTTTTGTAAACAAAAACGTAAAACACACGGGACTTCTACAGTGTAAGTCTGAAAGCATAATTATCAACGGATCTGAGGTTGCCAATTGTACGAAAACTGATTACCTTGGTGTTTGTATAGATGACAAACTGTCTTTTACCCCACACGTATAAAAAATGCTAAGTAAAGTTTACTATATTGTGTCAAGCTTATCGTATATTTTATCTTTTTGTAATTTTAATGCCAGAATGAATCTTTTTAAATCCGTAATTATATCCCAGCTCCTTTATGCCGTGCCAGTTTGGTATCATCTCTTATTAGAAAAAGACAAAGACAGAATTAAGAAATTTTAAAGATATACGTCAAAGATTTTTAACTTGGACTATTTTACCCTTATTTGTATTCTCAACGACAAAGCCAAATCAGATTTTAGTGCAATAGCAAGAAAAATAAATTCAACTGAAAGTCATCCACTAAATAATGTTTTACAAAGCCTTCTTGCCAAAACCAATAGAAATGTTCGCAATCCAAACATAGTGCCAAAATTAAGAAAACAACTGTACAAACATTCTTTTATCTACCAAGCGGCTTTTTATATACAAAATGGACAGCTACGGTCACTTCTTTAATTCTTTTTTAATCCTTTAACTCATTCTTACCAGGTTATGTTTTATGTCTTATATATATATTGTATCATATTTATTTTTTGTATCTATAGATTTATCATTTATATCATAACTATATGTTTTATGTAACTTTATTTTATTTTATTTATTATATGTATGTTATTAAATGTTAATCCTTTTTACAAATGTACATTTGTACTGGAAGCAATAAATTGAATTGAATTGAACAAATGGGGAAAAGCAACCAGGTGCAAACCTCGTAGGCGTTCAGACATTAAGAGATCTCCGACATTTCGTTTTTATACCAATGATTACAAGGTAGAAACCATGAGTACGAAAATATTGACGTCTAAAGCCACCATGGGAAGAGGAACCGCCTTGTAACGAACCCCCTTGGAGAATTGAGAAGTTCTGAGGAGGTACAAGAGCAAAGAACAGGTCAGCATCAGTGGACTACAGGAGGAGGACAGTAGATTGGACGATCGATCGATAACGAGCCCAAAGGCACTTTTAAGAGCCACCAACCATTCAAGAAAGAGAAATTACATTAAGACATTCAATACAGTTTAGAATTAACGCCAGAGTAGCTTGCATAATAACAAAAGAGCGCCACCAACACGGATGACATCATACCTTCTTTGCTTCTCATTGGTCAGAGAGATCGAAACAAACGTATAAATTTAGCAAACCTGTCCCTTCTTGTCATTCGTATTCAGAACTTTAGAGCGAACGCATCATGGAGTGGGAAATTTTAGCCGACCAAATGTTTAAACTCTTAAGAAAATGGAGTCCTGAAACTGTCGACTACAATAAAGTTATAGACCACCTAGAAAGCAGATGCAACTGTTTCAAAACTTTTAAAGAAGGGTTTGATCCTGCAGACGGCGAGGTAATTGTAACAGCTACTGTCCATGCTCATCAAGACGTGTCAACCGTTCGGACGGTATATGGGAGTTTTACCTTGCTGCTTTCAACATGGCAAATGAACACGGCGAGACCTGTAAAGTATCAAAGAAAGGTCAAGATACTGACAAGAACAATGGAGACGGCCAACATCAGGGGACTACATGATCAGTAGATCGTTTTAACCCAAACGATGAAACAGTTACCCCACTAATCCTTATCCCTCGATTAAACATTTTCCCCACCAACCGACCGACCAATGAAGAAATAGGGAGACGGTCGTATATAAACCAACATCCCTCCAAAAATGGAAGACGGTCGTATATAAACCAGCATCCCTTCCCTCCAAAAAAAACGGTCGTATGATACAATTCGAGGAGCCTATACAAAAGTTGACCAATTAGGAACCAGTATTATGAATAAGCAAATGAGCTATCACGTGATTGTGATACTGAATTTTCCTTCCTTTTTAGACAACTGTTCTTTTATTTTTTTTATAGTTTTTTTTATTTTTTGGAAAATTTCCATCAATGTTTGTGATATATCGCTTTCAATTTTGGGAAAATTTTGTTCATTTTGGGGCCAATTTTTCTTCGATTTTCGAAAAACAAAGGGCCTTTCCCAAGGAAACAACACATCTACTCGGCCGGGAATTGAACCCAGTACTTCTTTTTCCGAAAACAGATTCCAAACCACCGACATGACTGAGCCACACTGGATTCACACTACCTCCTTAGTTAAGCCAGTTGCTTGCAATCGAAAAAAAACATTTTAAATTTCAGTTCCTGTATAATTAGGAAATATATTTTATATAGACTATAAAATACATGTTACATACATTACACTGACATAAACTGATAATTTTAGTGTTTTTAAGACAAATCAAATGGAATTGCGCTATAACACCGCATACAGGGACGTAGGAAGGGTCACCTCTCAGGAGGGGCAAAAATCCACAAATTTTCCGGGTGAAAGGTGGAAAACTTACACTGGTGAATTAGCTTTCCATCAAAAATTGCTGCTAATCGGGAAATCCTTGTCAATTTCTAAAAGACTTACTTTAATTTGGGGAATTCTTGGCTAGTTTTCGGGAATTTTAGGCCATTTCTTCAGGTAATTTTGGCAAGGGAAGGGGGGGGGGGGGCTGGGGCAGCTTGGCAACTTTTCTACTGCCCCCACGTTGCCTACGCCTCTGACCGCATACCTCCTTGCAAACTGACCTGGAAGTCAGAATTGGACTGGCAAGGACACGGGCCCATGCTTCGAGCCCCTAAGGGTCCCTCTCCCTGCTTGCCTTGCATAGAGCCTCGCACTTTAGCATTCCTTGGCCCTCTCCTGCTATTTTAGAATGCCATTCTAAAATGGCAACTTCATAGTAGGAAGTTCTTTGAAAGTCCCGCGAGAACTGTAAATATTTCCCTTTCCTTCAATGTCTGTTTCCTTCCTCTCAGCGTTATATGAACACGTAGCAATTACATGAGCTTAAGTGATTATACTAAGTAAACCATGCAAACAGCAAAAATTCCCATCAGAACCAGTTAGAACTTGACCAGTTTACAGCAATTTAATCTTAGATTGGCCTACTTACACTTTTATTTGAGATTGGTTAAATTTTCCGTGTCATTTGTTTAAGTCATTACCATTGTTTGCATTAATCTTAACACATCCGAAATGAGTCGGAAACATAGTACAGGCAGCTGTAACAAAAGTTCCGTGTCAATGTAACTGATACTTCAAAATCAACCTCTGATTGGTCAACGCAGAGATTTGTTACTAGGTAGCAAACATTCTCGGATGCTCCTCACGCGCACGTAATGATGAACAGCTAGCTGTGGAGCGTCAAAAAGTCGATGCTATAAAATTTGTTGCAGAAAACCAAAAGAATGCAACGTGAAAACGGTACAAAGTATTTTCGAAGGTGATCTGTCATTTCTTTTCGGAATTAAATAACCATGCACTTAATTATAAAAAAGATATTAACGAAACCTAGGCCTATATACCAAGGGATGTCGCTACATAACATTAGGCTTGATACTCGTTAGACTACAGCTATATTACAGTACTATGCAATCAGTACAGTAAAGTTAAATAATTATCTGCATGGCTATTTAATGCACCCGTTCCGGCTTCGGTCATTTCGGATGATTCATTAATGTTTTCATAGCGGGTGCTAAACAAATAGATCATCATTATGAAAAACATCTTATACGCATTGGAGTCAATCAGCATTAAACGAACGCCTAATATCATCGTTTAACCATAATGTTGAAACACAAATGTGAACACGTCCTCGTCGTTGCGTTCCTTGTCTTTACCAAAATGAGCCGTGATGTTGTCTATGTCCTAGTTCCGTGCCTGGTGAAGCAGATGATAAATGCAGTAGTGGCCACACACGTCAGAGGTAAGACTCTGAATCGGTATGTGGTTTGAAACAAACGGTTTATTTGTCAAAAAACGTCGAATGAAAGAAACGTCAGGGGTTCGCCGTATGAGTCAAAATATTCCCAAGGACCGAATTCGGGACGTAAATGGCAACCCAAGGCCGGCCCGGTTTCCAACTGGTAAAATCGTAGATGATGTTGCGGTTTTTATCAATTTTGGTGTTGTTGTCGATTTTGGCGTAGATGAGAAGGTTAGTGGTGGATGTCAAAGGCGTTGCAAATTTGAAATCCACACGAAGATTTCCTCGTTTGTTGACTGTGTAGTGCTGTCCGTTTTAACCGTCGGGCGTCAGGTTCAAAACGAACAACGTGTAACCGTCCAGAAAATCCGTCGGAGTGATGCCCATGCCCCAATCGCCGTACAAACGACCCGTGGCCGAAAACAGTTAAAAGTAATTGCAAAGAGTTTGATTCTAGTCGGAGTTGGGAGTAAGATTTTGTACCTGGTTGGTTCTCTGTTAAGGGTGACGAGGTCGTTGAGCACGTGGGTGTCGCTGCACGTCAGTTTGTGGACGTAGAGAATGGCGCTCAAGATAATCACGCGAAAGTCGGTATCTGCAACTCTCGACGTCAAACAAAAGGAGTCCTTGCTTCGATGCAGTTCGATTTGCACTTCGACACCCGGTAGAGCCACGTAGTTTTGAGCAAATAGGTCGGATTTAAGGGGTCCCATCATCTCTAACACTTTGCTGCCTTTTGTTTGCTGAAGCTTGATGCAAGTCCCGAGTTAGCGATGCTATTGGCATTCAAATCGCTGAAGTCCATATGCCATGCAATGTCTTTGAATTAAGGCTGCAAATACGTGTCTTTGGCTTCTCTGTCGTAGTTGAGCAAAGTCTCGATCATCGCTCTGTAAGTGTACGTCTGCGTCGAGTCGCTGATGAGTTTCCTGTTGAGGGCCACGTCTAGTTGTGAAAACATCAAATGCAACATCAGGTTGACAGGAGCCACTTTTTCGGTGTTTTCGTTGGCGTCGCAATCGTTCCCGTCTGCTTGGGTTAGTTTTACTTTGACGTAAAGTTGGGTGTTGTTGATATCCAGATACTTGCTTCCTGTTCCGAGAATGACAAATTCAATCGGACCCGTGGAGTTCAATCCCCCGAACGGACAGTATTCGACGTATTCGCTGTCTTCGATCAGCATTTGCTTTGCAGGAAAACTAAACAGCTAGATTTCCGATTTGGAGCAAGGTATGGAGTGGTTGTGAACGAGAGCCATGTTGACGGTACGATAGCTAACATGCCAATGAGACCAAAAACAGACTGTTGTTCTCCTTATAGGATATAAGAATAGCGGCTTCACGTAGTGTAAGCAATTCGATTTCTTTTTCCAAGGCTGACTTTCTGGAACGGAAACTCGAACTGAGCCGCAGTGTGCTTGAGCGTAGTCGTCGCGGTAGATATTTTTGGGCGTATCGGGACAGTGTTCCTTAAACATACCCCGCATTTGTGTTTAACAGTTTCTTTTTGGCCATCATGTCACAATTGGCTTTTCGTTTTGCCAGTCCGCGTCCGGCTCACGATCGTTTCTTTTTTAGTGGTGAAGTTGCGCTACTGCTGCTACGGAGATGCAAAGATCTACGAAAAGGATTGGGCGAGACTCTAGGAGGTAAGATCGTGCTTCCCGGAGTAAGGAACGGCCGATGCGGGGACGAACCAAATGAAGATGGTGTGCGCAGATGTGTAAGATAACTGGAAGACGGGAAAAGTGACGATGGTCGTCTTCGTGTTAACGAACGACGTGACGTAAAAGTGGTTTACGAGGTGTCTTCTTCTTCTTCTTTTTCTTTTTTCGTTTCTATTTATCGTTGATCACCTTTCGAACGTTGTTGATGAAAGAGTAAAATGATTATTGATCTTCCTGATGTGAATGGCACTTTCCGCTCCGTTCTATGGCGGCTAACGATTTCGATCAAATTGAGAGAGTTTCGGTAGGCCGGGTAATAAGAGATGATCGTCTGTGTATTCTCTACAGATTGGCCTCAAAACTCCAAATTGTTTCAACAATAGTACTTCCTGATCGCCTACGGCTTGAGGAGTAATAACGTAGTTTTACACAAACAGGTGCACGATGTTCTCCGACTTCAAAGGTTGATTTCCATACCGCCAATTTTGGGTGATTACACACATATCGTCACATCCGAAACTGACATATCTCTCTCCGATAGTAACAGTATTCACTTTTCTCATCGGTTTCAACTCGATCTTGTGCAATCTCTTGGTTAATTTGCGGCTCTCCAAAAACATTCACTTGTTTCGGAAACAATTATGGTACCACGATTTATGATAGCCGAAACTCGCTAAACCGACTTCCCATTCGCCATCGAGATGTAGGGGTCTAGGAAGTTTGTTTCGAAATTCCGTCACGGTGTTCTCGGGATACACATTCATGCGGTGATTGCTAGGCAGCGAGATATATATATATATATATATATATATATATATATATATATATATATATATATATATATATATATATATATATATATATATATATATATATATATATATATATATATATATATATATATATATATATATATATATATATATATATATATATATATATATATATATATATATATATATATATATATATATATATATATATATATATATATATATATATATATATATATATATATATATATATATATATATATATATATATATATATATATATACATATATATATATATATATATATATATATATATATATATATATATATATATGTATATGTATATGTATATGTATATGTATATGTATATGTATATGTATATATATATATATATATGTATATATATGTATATGTATATGTATCTGTATATGTATATGTATCTGTATATGTATATATATATATATATATATATATATATATATATATATATATATATATATATATATATATATATATATATATATATATATATATATATATATATATATATATATATATATATATATGCCCGTCCGTATCCCGTGCTATCGCAGACAGCGATATTGATGGATTTGATGGGGTTTCGATTAACAGCATAATAGGTGTCACGTCAACGTTTAGACTCGACCCCGAAATTTTGATAACGACACTGAAAAATGTTGCAACAACGGCACTTGTTGATCCCCTACTGATTGAGGTGAGATGAAGTTGGTGTACAGAAACAGGTGTTCGATAGTCTCCGTCTTCCAAGGATAATGGGCGGTTTTCACATTCTGTGCAAAACTACAAGGATCCTCACATCCAATTGATTGACATATTTTTCCACGGAGTGATATAACGTGTCCATCTTCTGCTCGTATTCTCATATGCCCATTATAATCGATGTTCTTTCCGATAGTAATCAAATTTCGGTATGCTTCAGGCAAGTAATTCTTTTCCGTGAGCGATGCCACGGTCGCTTGCCTCAATGGCTGCAAGTCAACCGTCTCCTCATTTCGCGAGCCTGCCGTCCGAATAGGTTTCACCTATAATCCCGGTTTCACGAATAGGAGTAGCTGAAACTCGCTAAACCGACTTCCAATGCGCCAGATGTAAAGGTCTTGAAAGAATGTTTCGAAATTCCGTTACTGCCTTTTCGAAATACACATCCATGGAGCAATTACTCGATTTGCTATTGTCAAACGACTTTACAATTTATCAACATCGGTAACCCAACTGTTGAATTTGGAGCGGTAACCGTACCATTTTACTAGATATTCTGTCGATCGATCTTTACGTTTTCGTGATCAAATAATACTCTTGATTTGATAAGCCGCGTCTATTTCTTTTTTACCTATCTTTTTGTAATTCCTTTCGATAAAAGGTACCGGCCCCATCTTCTCCTTCGAGATCTTTAACCGCATACACGATGGGTTAACGGCGGATCACTTTGTCGACTATAAATACTTCTTCGGTCCATCGCGGAAGATAGCCTTTGCGAAACGGCCGTGTGACCATACTCAAGCAAACGACGTGGTTTTTTTTTTTTATAAATATTTTATTGGCATCTTTCTTCTTCTAAGACGATTTACCGTATGAAGCTTCACAGACCTCCAATTCATTGCGCTCGTGGACATCTTACGGAGCCCGTCTGATGCTGTGATGACGAGCACCGTTGTAGGCGGCAAGAAGATCGGGTAGCACGTCGATGTATTTGTAAGTGCTGTTTGCGGTAGAGTAGCGCCACATTCGGGTTTTGAGCGTACGGTTGAATCTTTCCACCACGCTGGCTTTAGTTTCGTTTTTCGTCGAGGAGAGTTTTACACCTTGCTCTTTCAAATAGGTATGTACTGGACTACTGTAGAATTCGGTTCCTTTATCTGTCTGCAGCTTCCGCGGTAAACGCCCTGAATCGTTGATGGGTGGTGAAGGAGGAGGTAAAAAAGATCCAATTGCTTTACGACGGTAAACAGAGTACACATTTAATGTGTCTTCGTAAAGTTGGGCTTCTTCTTCGCCTGTGATATTGCGTCGATCAAAAATGTCTCTCAACTTTTCGTCCAGGGACAGCGTTTTGATTTTTCCCGAAGCTTTAAACACATGTGTCTGTCGCCTCAGAACGTCAGGAGCTAAGACTTGCGCTTTTCATGGTTGTTACAGCAGGAGTGGAATCACGGCAGGTAGTATCAAGGCAAATACACGTTACAGCAGGAGTGGAATCACGGCAGGTAGTATCGAGGCAAATACACATAACAGCAGTCGAAGAGCCCAGTTTGGAAACGAAATCGATCGGGCATCTTAGGGGTAAAATCGATGAAAAAGTTACCGTATGGCTCTTGCGTGGCATAAACATAGGCTTTTTGGACGGATCGCAAGCGACCAGGAAATATCTGGCGAGCCAAATGATCGATAGAAGAAGCATCTCGAGGGTTTTTGAAATATACGAGATAATGAGTGTTGAGACTAAGGGTACGTCCTCCATTAAAAACAAGTTTTATACGAGAAGTACTACAGATACAGTAGGCTACGGTGATGACTGCCTTTCGTGAACAACGCAGCCACGACGGTATTCAGCTCGCTCATCAAATTGTCGATGATAGGCAGCTTCCTATGATCTGCATCCAATTGTTTCAGTTCTTCTTCGCCAGGTAATCCGTCGATAAATTCGACATGAGGTAAAGCTTGCTTTAATGCCTCGTAATCGGGTTGGTATTCGGTGTAAAACCAATACACGCGTTGAAGAGGTGGATTGAATAATTGCCCGCGAAGTTCTAACTGCGTTCTCACCCACCGGGTCTGTCCACACCCCGTCGGTCCTGCGACGATACAAGTGAAAGGATAATGTAACGTTCCATCCAGCGTCTCCATCTCTTGAATGTTACAATTAAGTTTGTGTTGCTCCTTATATTATCTTTTTTTCTCAGAAATAAAACAACGATAAAAAATACAATTTCCAATTTATATTTAAAAAGAAAAATATTCTAGTAGTTTGCTTTTGAACAACCTGCATCTATTATAGTTTAAAACTGCTACCGTCCGTAATTGTCAATCCTTAGTTTAAATCAAATAGAAAAAAAATGTGAAAGTCACCTGCAGTCTGTAAAGTGTATTTTATTCGCCCTCAAAGTGACCTTCAGAAAAAAATTGTAATTGAATAGACTGCCAAAGTCACCTTCAGCTTCTAGTTTGAATCAAATAGATTGTGAAAGTCACATTCATTCTGTAAAGCGTATTTTATTCGCCATCAAGGTGACCTTCAGGCAGAAGTTTAAAATGTATAATGTATTGTATATGAGCGGGCATCTTGCCAAGTTGGCATTGTGCCAAGTCACCGTGTTATAAATTAGTGCGAATTTCTCTAAATTGCTTCATTCGATTTTTCAATTTCGACAAAACAACATCATCTGCTTATATTAATCTTGTGATTTTGTACCAGTTGTTTTACGTGTGGAATTGGATTATCCATTTGTTGGTTGATTTCAAAGGAGAAATAAACGTTATGTAAGAATTTCGTTAAACATAATACAATTTTTTGCATATGTAAAGTAACACTTTCTTCTGTATGTTTTCTTCGGATGTAATTGGAGCATTAAATGTTCTTGCAAGAAACCAAGATATAAATATTTAAACAATAACTTTTAACGATATTGACCGAATCATTCATTAATCTTGAATCTGTAAAAGCTCACCCTTATTTTTTGTTTAATACAAAGCCACTACTAAATTATTTTCCTAAATTTTGTAATTATCGTTACAGTATTATCTTAACGATACGTGTAAGTCACCAAGATAAAATTATTTTAACGATATTGACCGAAACGTTCGTTATTTGCAAAAAGTACTCTTAAATCTGTAAGAAACTCGTTCTTGTTTTTTCTTTATACAAAACCACTACTAAATTATTTTCTTAAATATTTTAATTATTAGTGTTAAGGTATTTTTTAACAATCGTGTCTTTTCATTGATGTGTATTGACATATTTCCGTGTCAATCTATTTTAAAAGATCTTGACCCAACGCATGGTGGATTTATTCAATCTAGGCTAGACGATGGAGAGAAGCAAAACTCATGAGCGAAGTTACTTTTCCAATCACCGGACGGGCGAAAACGTTGGGAGCTGCCGGAAGGGTTTGCGGAGGAAAGAGAGGAGGAGAATCAAATAACAAAACTAGAAAGACTTAATAGACATAACGGATTGGAATATCGATGAAGAGGATTGGGATGTACAAATTGACACAGAGGAATGGAATATCTACTCCCAGAAATGGGAACTGGAGGAGATGACTGCAAGAAGAGGGAGTAATATACCCGAGAACTCAATACGTTTGTAAATCAATTAATTGCTGAAAACATGGAAATTCCCGACGGACAGTTATTACAATTACCCGTGATTTGGGAGTTTTGCCGCTTGTTGAAGAGATAGAAAGGTTTAATCAAGTTGGGGGAGCCGAGGACGAGGACAAGCCGGAGGCTATAAATGTTGATCGGCAAGTAGACGAAGAAACGAACGAGTTGGAGGTTATGGATGTCGAACAGGAACTAAAAGGTGAACAGGAACAAATGACTGCAAATTTTCGCCGACAAGTTGAGAAAGCTAACTATAAAATAAAAAAGTTACCGTCGAGAGTTGTTACGGCATGAAGGCGACCAAACGACGGCAGATCCCCAAGTACAACTTAGAGGCAAAAGAGCACGTTGTCCGATTAGACGGGGAGAGAATTGGTCGACTGGTAAATCAAGAGAAGAAAGTCGTAAACGTATTGCATTCTGTTTCTGTAAAACCTCATTGAATGACTGGTGGAAGTCTTTGCAGCTCAAGATCGTGTGGGTTTCTATATTCATGCACCCAGCCTGGAGTACCCGATATGGGTTCAACTCATGCGGAGAGATCAAGTGAGTGCACAGCGCCTTCTAACCGCCATTTTCGAGTTCTACAATCAAAGACAGCCTTTGCGTTTGACAAAGACGTTGAAATAAGAGTGAGTCATCTTGAAATGACTCAACGAAGTGGACGTACCAACATAAAAGACTGGACCCGGAAAAACGCTCTATCATCCGCATCATAAACAAAGACCACCTCTGTCTAGCCCCAGCTTTCGTGACCGTCAAAGCCCGTATCGAAAAAGACAGCGACAACACCGTCAACTGTAGCAACATTCGTCAAGGTTTCGGTGAGGAAGGACATCTGGCAAGATAATTGCACGAACGAGTCGGCGTTGCCATGGCTCCCTGTGGATTACAAGAAGTAGAGCGTTTTCAAGCCGTGTTGCCCGACTACCAAGTGAATGTCGTTACAACAAACCCACACGACTTGTTTCTATTCAGAGGAAGTCCCTGAAGCGATTTGGTAGTTCCCCAACCGTGTTCGTTCATGCTGTGTAAAACTTTCGTTCTACACGCCTATTGCGGTCCAGGTTTAGTCAAACCGTTGCTGTTTATTCCGTTTGCGGGTACACGTTTTTGATCTTATTCCTGACGGCGGCAGAGGAGAGACAACGCACAAGGTCTATGGAGCTGCCGTTCGACAGCTAAGTTACTTTACTTTATCTAGCCTAAGTACTTTTGCCTTCTCTTAGTACCTTTGCAAGAACTTAGGGTTATCATGTCTTTATCATACCATGTACTTTTACCTTGTGTAACTATTACCTTTGTTTATATTGTTTACTGTATGTATATCATCATATGTACCATAGGCCTACTTTGTCTATCAACGATATTTCGTGTGTTAAAGTTAACTCAACTGCTTGGTACACCTTACTTCTTACATTCATTAGATCCCATGTTTTGGCTACGGCAATACTTCCTACGGTAAAGCCAATGCATATTAGTACCTATTTATTCACTAGGTATCTTCTGCCCAGCACATGAGCATTACCTGCCCTGCCGACCACGCGGGTAGCATTGTCTGCTCATTTACTTATTCGGTCAATCGACCAAACAGCAACACATTCCTAACTCACTTGGAATTTTCCTAATTCACTTGGACTGCTGTTGTTGTCATGTTGGTATATCCAGGGCAACCAGCTACCCCTAGTGCAGGCAGATCCAACTTGTTACATGTAGCTTAGGTATACCAATATGCACCCTTGTATTTGCCATTACATTATCATTTCGTAATACCAGATGTCATTGGATCAGTGTTACATTGGGCGGTAGTTATTCAGTCTAACACACATGTGATACTTACACCAGCATGTACACTCTAGACATTTCACTTCGTCACACTTCCGTATATTTATAGGGATCTTCTTGTTTTTATCTACAGCACTCCCAGGGTAACAGCAGCTTCCAGTGCCACACCACGTCATCCAAATTGGTGAACTATCAGGTAGCAGTTCCCACATCCTCTTAAGAAAAACTTTATCCTTTCTACAACGACAATCATTTCGACGTGGTCATTGCACTTTAGGGATTTCTGGATGTCTTATACTTCTGTGATATTTGTGATAAAGTATTCGACTACCATCGTGCCACAAGGTTTGCGAATGCTGCCTCAATGTGCCAAAAGAAGAACGCCAGTTGACCGAATGGAAACATTGTGAAGATTGCGACTGATCCTTGAAAAATCCGACTTGTTTTGCTAATCACAGAAAGATCCAAAAAAGAAGCAAAGTTACGATCAAAACCAAAACCAAAACAAAATCACGCACGATCTGCCAACGCATCCGTCGCTGCACTACTTGCGGTACCGCAGTGAAAGATTAACACAAATGCGGTTAACATTACTGCAGAAACTGTGAAAGTCACCAACCGTACGACCATCATTGTTACATGCAAACAATTAAAAGGGGAAGAAGTGGAGGAGAGGTAGTTGTCGACAACGAAGAAGCTCATGATATTCTCAGCCTGGAAGACGACTTAATGGAAGAAAAAAAAAACGTTCCGCTGAAATACTTCTTTTTTGATTTCGAATGCATGCAGGAAGACAAGCTTGCCAACGGAAGATATTTACACGTCCTAAACTATTGTGTACGGAGGATATTTGCACGTCCCAAACTATTGTGTACGGAGGATATTTACACGTCCCAAACTATTGTGTAGCACATCGCGTTTGCTTGAACTGTATCCCAAAAGAAGATATCCATCAAGATTTTTCGTCATGCGCTAAACGAGAACACGTCCTCTCGGAAACAAACACTCAGAAAGACTTTTGCAGTTGGTTGCTTTCTCCAGAAAACAAAGGGATCACCGCCATCTCTCACAACATGAAAGGATACGACGGTCAATTTATTCTAGATCACATGAATATTATCGGCATGTGCCCCAACGTTGTGATGAATGGAGCCAAGCTGATGAGCATCAACTTGAAAGAAAAAGCCAGGAACAAGAATAAGAAAGACGTCACGACCCTGAAGATCATCGATTCGCCCAACTTCATTCCGGTTCCGCTCTCTTCCTTTCCCAAAACCTTCGGGTTGACGGAAAAGTAGAAGGGTTATTTCCCGTACCTTTTCAACACCCAGATATAAAAAAAAGTGCGTCGGGCATTAGCCTGCAGTCGAAAATCCTGATCACATCAAACTTACTCAACGCAAATCATTTTTCCTATGGTACGAAGGACAGAAGAACAAGATTTTCGACATGGATCGTGAAATGTACCAGTACTGCTGCCGTGATGTAGAACTGCTCCGGCTAGGATGCTTAAGCTTCCAAAAGGATTTGTTGAAAGTACAGGCAAAGATCCCTTGGAAAGGTTCATCACTATCTCCATGGCCTGCATGCGCATGTTTCGACAAAAGCTCCTGCGTACTGATACGATCACCCTGATTCCTCATTCCGGATATGACAACGACATCCAATCCGTTAAAATCCTAGCAACACGCCCGATCTCCCGGAGGAGAAAAATCCACATGTTAGAAAATCGAACATCTCAGAATGTTAGGAATGCCACCGGATGAACGCATCACTGCCCTCACACTCCATACATACAGTGTACGATTATCCATACACTGTAGGCCTACGTATACATACATACGGAGTTTATTCGGAGTTAAATAATTCATGGGCTCTTACAATTTCGGGAAATAGTTAGAGAGAATCAAGTAATTACGGGAAATTCAGGAAATCTCTTATGGACTTTTATTATCACTACAAGAATTAAAGAAATCGGCTTCAAAACATCCCCCTACGCGTACGATGGGCCATTATATATTGCTTTTCTGGCAGCGCCAAAAAACTGAAAAAAGTGGACACCAAACTGTCAAACAGCAGTGAAGTATTTTAATTTGCACTGAGAAATCCCAGGCAAAATTATGTTTTTTATGACTCGCTGGTGTAAACATGTTAAATTAAAGGATCAACATTTTGCTGTAAAGACTTGAAATCATATTCATAATTTGAGTGGGAATGGGAGTTCGAAGTCAGCACATGTAACGTAAGTTAGGCTAGGCCTACTATTCCTACGTACACTGTACAGTCAGACACTAGGCCCTAGGCCTAAGTTAACTCACTAGTATTAGCTGTCACTGTCAGTGTGTCAGTCAGTGTCCAGCAGGAACATTACCACTGCACCAGAGCTAGTAGAAGAAGAATTCAATTTCTAGTTGGCCTAGGCTAGTCTATAGTATAGCCTAATTACACTGTTCCTAGCGTTATGGCAACCTGTCAGCCTGTATTAAGAAGGTAGGCTTAGGTCACCTACTACCGCGACTTTCGAACCGTATCCTATATAAAAATATATATATATATATTTTTTCTGATCAATTGCGAATCTCAATTAGGCAAAGCCTAGGCCTATTTTTGTTTTACTTAACTCACATTTTCCGGAGACTCCTCCCTTATTTGTTTCTTAGCCACAGTAGGCCTAGGCCCTATTTGTTATTGCTTAATGAAAGGAAATGTCGGATCTTCCCCCATTTAGAGACATGACACTGTCCGTCAATTTGCTGCAAACAAAAGAAATGTTGCAATGATGTCATTGAAGTGCTACTTCTTCATGACGTCATCGCAACATTTCTTTGGTTTGCAGCAAATTGTCGGGCATTTACTGTCATGACTGTAATGGGGTAGAAAATTCATCGTTTGTACATCTCATCGGAAAAGAATAACAAATAGGCCTACTGTGGCTTGTAAACGAAGAAGAGAGTCTCCGGAAAAGGTGAGTTGAGTACAAAAATGTAATTAAGATTCGCGAGTTGTCAAAAAAAGGAATTTTCATATAGTTTGAAAGTTGCGGTAGGACGGTTGCCATAATGCTAGGAACACCTGTGGGCCTACTTGTATTAATGGTGAGGTCTGCTCTGAATTTAAGCCTAACGTTAAGTAACAGTAGGCCTATTATTTATGTCTTAAGCTTAAAGAACAAATTGTTCCATTTGTTCCAGGAGATTGAAACTAAAGAAACACTAACATTTTTGAAATTTAAATGTGATGCTGGTGCGCAAGGTTTTTTGGCACAACTACAGAATGCACGCCTTTTTGAATATTCCTTTGTAGCAGGAGCTACCGGTACTGTAACGTTAGTACGAATCTTCATACTCTAACTCATTCGCTCTGAATCTCTGGTTTAGGCCTAACGTAGCGTATGAACGATATTACTGTACATAAAATTTTACACACTTAAACAAAGTCAATGGACTTCAACGTGTGTTTTCAAAAAAAAGTTGACTTAAATGGAAAGTTGGTAGAACCCTGCAAAGTTGTAAGTATATTTTAGATTTGATAGATACTAAATCAAACTAATTTCAAGTCCAGGCAAAGCAGCAATATACTTAAACCTAGCATTTAGACATCATTCTGAAGCTTTGATATGTCTTTCTGTGATTATCAATATGTGTTATCAATATAAGTTTAACATTTGTTTGCTTTTTGTTTTGGATTTACACAGGTTGTCCTAAAAACAAATATTGGCCCCAAGGCATTAATGCAAATTTGTATTTAAAAAAGAAAGAAAAAAACGTTGAGAAAACTGAAAATTGAAAAAACATAATCGCCCAACCCAATTGTTTTTCGGAAAAGTGTGTTCCCTTGTGAGTGATTCAAATGCCAATGCGATGAAATTGATATTGCAAGCATCACTGAAACAGCAAACTTTGACACATTTTTGTGTGATTTTGAAAAGAAGTTGAAGGAATTAATTTTCTACAAATATGATTGTTACCAATGCATAACAAATACATCAGTCTAGTAGCGTCTCAAAACGCAGGGACAACCAATTCCATTTATTTTTAAATGAGAGTTTTTTACTAAAAATTTGTGAAATGGCAGCTATTTTAAAAGATTTCTACAACAACACAGGCTCATTCAAAGTTCAACATATTATCTAATTTGTGTGCATATTTGCACAAAAATAAGGTTGTAAAGTGGCAATTTGAACTGATTTTGATGTCAATTTTGCTTTCTTTGTGTTTGCTTTTTATTGAATTTTAAATTAATTTAGCCAATCTTGCTCTTATTTAGTGCCTATCCATATTTTGTACTAAAATATTCCAAAATAGTTAGTTTCTCCTTCCAAGTATGAAAAAACCACTTATATTGGCACATGTGGCTTAAACATAAAAGCAAAATTAATTAGTTTAAATTCCGTTTTCTGCAGCAGGGAATTTATAATATGGTAGGATGAGTTCGATTTCTTGGTTTTGTATTTACGGGTTATTATAAATTAAGGTACTTTTCATAAAAAAAAAAAACCTATTTCTTCACTCTTTTGATAATGGATTTGAATTACCCATATTATTTACATTATGTGACGGTGTAAAACGTGCAAATCTATATAAAAATTGAGTTAAACATAGCCATTCCGCTCTTTCTTATTTCGTGCTTACTCACTTGATTATCTTGTGGGTTGCCTTGACCTTTTATCAGTCAGTGTATGTAAGCATCATTGTCGTCATATGTAATTGATTAACATATTTAAGGGGCAATGTTTATTTATTAAGAATTTATTTTTATCCTATTTTACAGATTAAAAAGTACATTAACAGAAGAGATGGGCAAAACAAACAAGGCAAAAGTCAAGAGAAAAAGCAAGGTAAGACGCTTGAATGAAAATTTGGAAAAATAAAGATTAAAGAAATCCAGTGAAGTAGATTGCCAAGACAAAGTGAAGATGCGGATGGACAAAAATGAAGTTGGTAAATTGCCCTCAGACTCACTGTTCCCATCACTCGAGCGATGTGATTGCAGCCAGTGCTCAAAATCGTGTGACCCTACTACATGCACTGATGCCCCTCCTACATGCACTGATGCCCCTCCTACATGCACTGATTTAACCTCTAACAGTAACGAGGTACAGTGTGTTGAACCAATGCCATCAGCTGTTGCTATTCCATGTACTTCCCCCTTGACAAAGAAAGATGATAAAAGTTCAACCTCTTCGTCAAGTGAATGTATTAGTAATATAAAGAAAAAGCCTTCACGGTATGAAGACAAACTCATGATTTTTTTTTTAAATGGCAGAAAGCCCATAGACTAGTGAAATATTATGAGGTGTAAAAAATAGTGTACCCATTGTTAATTTATTACAGCATGTGATCTAGCATGTTTTTCATACACATCACAAGTTTTAAAGATTAACATACTGATCAAAGAACTAAAGTACCACTTAGGCCTAGAACCATTAAAAACATGATGAAAGATTTATACATAATGAATGTGTATATTTTAATTTATTTGTTTTTTTCTTGCACATTTTCCTTTTCATGTAGATGATCACATCTAATTACAATATGCTCTATCAGGCAGGGCTCAAAATTAGCATAAGCCTAGGGCTAGTTCATTTTACTTATGGGCTACCCCAATTTCAATCATTAAAGCCCGCTGGGATAGTCCTATAATCCGAATTATTCTATATGTTTAGCCAGATATGAAGGAAGGGCTTGTGGAAAGTTCAGTCGGGCTAGTGGAAATTGAGATGAGAAAGCTTTGTTGGGCTAGTGATAAACCAATGTTAATTTCGAGCTCTGCTATCAGGGTAGCAAATACAAAATGTAAGTAGGGTATGTGAATTAGAACGAGATGGCACATTACAGGTGTATAGAAGTATTTCAAACTTTTTCAGTTGGACGACATTGTTTACTTACAGTAAGTTCATATTTTTTTAATAATTAAAGAAATAATAATAGATTTATGAAATATTTGTACATTTTCATTTATTTGATTCTTTCTTGCTCATTTTTCTTTTTATGTAGGTAAGCACATCTAATTACAGAAATACTCGATCATGGTAGGAAATAGAAAATGTAAGTATGTGATTTAAAAAAGATGGCACTTTATATATATTCCAGCCTTTAAGTAGGAAACCATTGTTTACTTACAGTAAGTTCATGTTTTTAAAATTTTGTAGAAAAAGATTACTGTACATTATTATACATCGGTTTAGTGGGTGAAATATTATTGAAGAGTTTGTGCTACTTTGTTAAATTAATATTTCTTTAAAAATTTAAATTAACTTTCTTGTTGTTTTAAATTGTCTTCATTTTATTTTGCAAAGCACAGCTTGCTACAAAGTTCTGTTTAGGACGAGTAAATAGATAAGTACATGAAGAAATAGGGATTGTGTATTATAATTGAACACTTTCAATCCTTCAGCATTGTTCTCTTGTTGTAATGTACATAATGTATCAAATATTTTGTGGAAAAGTTGATGCGGGAGGTTTGAAATGGCTTGTATCTTGTTTGCTTGTGTCTTTTTTCTATTTTATTTGAGAGTTTCATCTCAAAAGGGTGTGATTTGAGCATACTAAGCTTTTACTTGTTGTTGTTTTTTATGTACAGTATGCCACTGAAATAAGTATTTCTTTTTGCCTGTGGGTTGTTATTCATTTGTATCTATTGTTTGCAAATAATGTTACTGCAAATTTATTTTTGAAGATCCATGCCATTTCTGAACTGAAACTAGTTGTTTTCCATTTACTTATGTTTATTGGTAATTTTTTATTTGTAAAGATTTTTACCTGGTCCCCTTTAACTTATTGTTACTTTAATGAACTTTATGTGCTTTAAGACATTCTAGAGTGTAACTTCTTTTTAGTCCTTTGGTATATTCACTTACATCAAAGGTGGTCATTGTTCTCTCATCGTCTTTGTTTTGTTTGTATTTGGTGGCCCTGGTAGTCTCTCCTTCCTGTTTCCATCAGTTGGAATCAGATTCTTGTCAGAAGAAGGGTTTTATGTGATTTCATCATGGGATAGCAAGTTACATTGTTATGGAATTTCCACATGTTTTGGTCAGGAGTAATTTACTGTAGACTTCCAGGAGGCTGTAGAATGAAGTTGGGTTTATTATGTAGCTACATTAATTGTATAGGCTTAAAGTATAGGATATTATTAATGGTTTCAGAGGGTTAAGAGTATGTGATATTATAAAGTGTTTTAATTATTTTATTACAGTAATTTTCTGTAAAACAATGACATTAGCTGTGTTCATAAAAAAAAACATATTCTGGATATGGATGTAAAGTAGGTGGAATTTACACTGTAATTTCATCATCATGTAACTGACAAACAGTGACAAACACTTGACTCCGGTCATTATTGTTTACTTAATTATGTAAGTTCTAGAAGTGTACTTAAAATGTTTTCTTAAATTAAAACAACAGTATTACTGTGGGTCATAAGAAACTGGTACGTTTATATCAATTAAACGTGACTGACAATTTAGTGGTAATTTTGTTTAAAGCAGGCCACTTTATCGTATTTCAACACTTTGAAATGGTTACTATTGTTTAATTATGATCATATCATTTAAAGTTATTAATATTTGTTATTCATTTTTATTACGATTTTAACATCTTAGGCTATAGGGACTAAACAAATTATCTATGAGTTTGAGCTTCATAAGTTATAAATTTCATACATATACAGTAGTCTGTACATATACAGTATAATATGTTTGATGATTTTAGTTAGATTACTACATTTACAGTAGACTTACTGTAGAGTATAATTACCGTTGATAATATTCTGTAGTCTCGACTTAGATGTCATGTGACTGGCAATTAGTGGCAGTGCAAAGACAGCACATACCATCCTTTGGTTTGCGGCAGGTCACTTACTGTATTTCAACACTTTGCGTTGGTTAATATTGTTTAATTATTATCATATCGTTTAACATTTGTAATTTTGTAATTTGTTTTTTACATCATTGGCTTAAAAGTACAGTATAACAAACTGTTTTATACTATTATATAATTATGATCATATCTCTTAAGTTTTTAACATCATAGGCTTAGATTATAACAAATCATTTCTGAGTTTGAACTTTATAAGTATTTGATGATTTCAGTTAGATTATTACAATTACAGTAGACATAGTGTAGAGTAAGCTTAGATTTGGTAATATTCTGTAGTTTCGACTTAGATGTCATGTGACTGGCAATTAGTGGCAGTGTGAAGACAGCACATACCATCCTTTGGTTTGCGGCAGGTCACTTACTGTATTTCAACACTTTGAGTCGGTTACTATTATATAATTATGATCATATCTCTCAAATTTTCAACATTTTTAGTAAGTTTTTATCATCTCATAGGCTTGGGAGTACAACAAATTATTGTTGAGTTTCACCATCCTAAGTTATCAATTTCATACATATGCGGTATAATATATTTGATGATTTCAGTTACATTTACATTCGACTTATTGTACAGTATAATTACCTTTGGTAATATTCTGTAGTCTCAACTTAAATGCCACGTGACTGGCAATTAATGGCAGTGCGAAGACAGCACATACCATCGTTTGGTGTACCGCTGGTCAATTACTGTATTTCAACACTGAGTCGGTTACTATTATATAATTATGATCATATCTCTCAAATGTTAATATGTTAAAGAAGTTTTTAACATCTCATACGCTTAGGAGTACAACAAATTATTGTTGAGTTTGAGCTTCCTATATTACAAATTTTATACATATGCGGTATAATATATTTGATGATTTCAGTTACATTTACATTCCACTTACTGTAGAGTATAATTACCTTTGGTCAAGTGACTAGTAATTAGTGGCAGTGCAAAGACAGCACATACTGTACCATATTTTGGTAAGCAGCAGGTCACTTACTGTATTTCAACACTTTGCGTCGGTTAATATTGTTAATTATGATCATATTGTTTAACAATTGTAATTTTGTAATATGTTTTTTACATCATTGGCTTAAGAGTACAGTATAACAAACTATATTTTAGTTAAATGATGAATTTCATAAGTATGCAATACATACATATATAAATATATATATATATATATATATATATATATATATATATATATATATATATATATATATATATAATTATATATAAATGTATATATATATATATATATATATATATATATATATATATATATATATGTATATATATATATATATATGTATATATTTATATATAAATATATATATTATATGATTTCAGTTAGGTTATACATTTACACTAGACTACATGTAAGATTATGATTAGCTTGGGTAATATTCTTTAGATTAAGTATGATCATATCGTTTAAAATTTGTAAGTTTTGTAATATTTTTACATCATTGGCTTAAGAGTACAGTATAACAAACTACTTTTTAGTTAAATGATCAATTTCATTAAAACAGTATACAGTATGCAATACATAAAATGATGATTGAGGTAGAAATACATTTACAGTAGACTAAGATTATAATTAGTTTGGGTAAAATATTCTGTAGATGACATAGATGTTATATTCACGTACATGTACTGTCAACAACCATATTTAGAATACATCTTTCATGAACACAGCTAATGTCAAGAGTACAGTACAACAAACTATGTTTTAGTTAAATAATCAATTTCATAAGTACAATGCACAGTATGCAATACATACAATGATGATTTGAAGTAGGAAATACATTTACAGTAGACAAAGATTATAATTAGCTTAGGTAATAGATTCTGTAAATGACGTAGATATCATATTTACCCTACATGTACTGTACAACCATATTCAGAATGTATCTTTTATGAACACAGCTAATGTCAAGAGTACAATATAACAAACTATTTTTTTAATTAAATGATCAATTTCATAAGTACAGTATACAGTATGCAATACATACAAAAATGATATGAGATATGAAATACATTTACAGTAGACTAAGAGTCTAATTAGCTTGAGTAATATATTCTGTAAATGACGTAGATGTCATAATTCACCTACATGTACTGTACAACCAAATTCAGAATATATCTTTTAGGAACACAGCTAATGACAAGAGTACACTATAACACAAAATTGTAGTTAAATGATCAATTTCATAAATACAGTATACAGTATGCAATACATACAATGATGATTTAAGGTAAGAAATACATTTACAGTAGACTAAGCTTATAATTAGCTTGGGTAATATATTCTGTACATGACGTGGATGTCATATTTCACCTACATGTACTGTACAACCATATTCAGAATATATCTTTGATGAACACTTCTAATGTCAAGAGTACAGTATAACAAAGTATTTTTAGTTAAATGATCAATTTCATAAGTACAGTATACAGTATGCAATACATACAATGATGATTTGAGTTAGGAAATACATTTACAGTAGACTGGGTTAAGAGTAGCTTGGGTAATATATTCTGTAGATGACGTGGATGTCATATTCCACCTACATATACTGTACTACCAAATTCTGAATATATTTTTATAAACACCGCTAATTTCAAGAGTACAGTATAACAAAAAATTATTTAGTTAAATGATCTATTTCATAAGTACAGTATACAGTATGCAACACATACAATAATGATTAAAGGTAAGAAATATATTTACAGTAGACTAAGATTATAATTAGCTTGGGTAATATATTCTGTAGATGACGTGGATGTCATATTTCACCTACATGTACTGTACTACCCTATTCTAAATGTATCTTTTATGAACACGTCTAATGTCAAGAGTACAGTATAACAAACTATTTTCTATTTAAACAATCATTTTCATAAGTACAGTATACAGTACGCAATACATAAAATGATGAGTTGAGGTAGGAAATACATTTACAGTAAACAAAGATTATAATTAGCTTGCGTAATATATCATTTAGATGACGTAGAAGTCACATTTGCCCTACATGTACTGTACAACCATATTCAGAATATATCTTTTTATGAACACAACTAATGTCAAGAGTACAGTATAACAAACATTTTTTTTTGTTAAATAATCAATTTCATGAGTACAGTATACATTATACAATACATACAATGATGATTTCAGGTAGGAAAAACATTTACAGTAGACTAAGATTATAATTAGCTTGGGTAATATTTTCTTTAAATGACATTGATGCCATATTTCACCTACATGTACTGTACTACCATTTTCAGAAAATATCTTTGATGAAGACGTCTAATGTCAAGAGTACAGTATAACAAACTATGTTTTAGTTAAACAATCAATTTCATAAGTACAGTATACAGTATGCAATACATACAATGATGATTTGAGTTAGGAAATACATTTACAGTAGACTAGGTTAAAAGTAGCTTGGGTATATATTATGTAAATGACGTAGATGTCATAATTCACCTACATGTACTGTACAACCAAATTCGGAATATATTTTTTATGAACACAGCTAATGTCAAGAGTACACTATAACACAAAAATTGTAGTTAAATGATCAATTTAATAAATACACTATACAGTATGCAATACATACAATGATGATTTAAGGTAAGAAATACATTTACAGTAGACTAAGCATATAATTAGCTTGGGTAATATATTCTGTACATGACGTGGATGTCATATTTCACCTACATGTACTGTACAACCATATTCAGAATATATCTTTGCTGAACACTTCTAATGTCAAGAGTACAGTATAACAAAGTATTTTTAGTTAAATGATCAATTTCATAAGCACAGTATACAGTATGCAATACATACAATGATGATTTCAGGTAGGAAAAACATTTACAGTAGACTAAGATTATAATTAGCTTGGGTGATATATTATTTAGATGTCGTAGATGTCATATTTAACATACATGTACTGTACAACCATATTCAAAATATATCTTTAATGAACACAGCTAATGTCAAGAGTACAGTATAACAAACTATTTTTAGTTAAATGATCAATTTCATTAGTACAGTATACATTATACAATACATACAATGATAGTTTGAGGTAGGAAATACATTTAAAGTTGACTAAGATTATAATTAGCTTGGGTAATATATTCTGTAGATGACATAGATTTCATATTCTACCTACATGTACTGTACAACCATATTCAGAATAAATCTTTTATGAACACTGCTTATGTCAAGAGTACAGTATAACGAACTATTTTCTTAGTTAAATGATCAATTTCATAAGTACAGTATATAGCATGCAATACATACAATGATGATTTCAGGTAGGAAATACATTTACAGTAGACTAAGATTATAATTAGCTTGGGTAATATATTCTGTAAATGACGTAAATGTCATAATTCACCTACATGTACTATACATCCATATTCAGAATATATCTTTGATGAACACAACTAATGTTAAGAGTACAGTATAACAAACTATTGTTTAGTTAAATGATCAATTTCATAAGTACAGCATACAGTATGCAATACATACAATGATGATTTGAGGTAGGAAAAACATTTACAGTAGACTAAGATTATTATTACGTCGGGCGATATATTATTTAGATGACGTAGATGTCATAATTCACATACATGTACTGTACAACCATATTCAGAATATATCTTTTATGAACACAGCTAATGTCAAGAGTACAGTATAACAAACTATTTTTAGTTAAATGATCAATTTCATTAAAACTGTATACAGTATGCAATACAAACAATGATGATTTAGGGTAGGAAATACACTTACAGTAGACTAAGATTATAATTAGCTTGGGTAATATATTCTGTAGATGACGTACATGTCATATTTCACCTACATGTACTGTACAACCATATTCAGAATATATCTTTTATGAACACAGCTAATGTCAAGAGTACAGTATAACAAACTATTTTTAGTTAATTGATTAAATTCATGAGTAGAGTATACAATATGCAATCATACAATGATGATTTGAGGTAGGTAATACATTTACAGTAGACTAAGATTATAGTTAGATTGAGTAATATATTCTGTAGATGACATGGATGTCATATTCTACCTACATGTACTGTACAACCATATTCAGAATATATCTTTTATGAACACAACTAATGTCAAGAGTACAGTATAACAAACATTTTTTGGTTAAATAATCAATTTCATGAGTACAGTATACAGTATGCAATACATACAATGATGATTTAAGGTAAGAAAGACATTTACAGTAGACTAAGATTATTACTAGGTCAGTTGATATATTATTTAGATGACGTGGATGTCATATTTTACCTACATGTACTGTACAACCATATTCAGAATATATTTTTGATGAACACGTCTAATGTCAAGAGTACAGTATAACAAACTATTGTTTAGTTAAATGATCAATTTCAGAAGTACAGTATACAGTATGCAATACAAACAATGATGATTTGAGGTAGAACATACATTTACGGTAGACTAAGGTTATAATTAGCTTGGGTAATATATTCTGTACATGACGTGGATGTCATATTTCACCTACATGTACTGTACAACCATATTCAGAATATATCTTTGATGAACACTTCTAATGTCAAGAGTACAGTATAACAAAGTATTTTTAGTTAAATGATCAATTTCATAAGTACAGTATACAGTATGCAATACATACAATGATGATTTGAGTTAGGAAATACATTTACAGTGGACTGGGTTAAGAGTAGCTTGGGTAATTTATTCTGTAAATGACGTGGATGTCATATTTCACCTACATGTACTGTACTACCAAATTCTGAATGTATCTTTTATAAACACCGCTAATGTCAAGAGTACAGTATAACAAAAATTATTTAGTTAATTGATCTATTTCATAAGTACAGTATACAGTATGCAACACATACAATGATGATTAAAGGTAAGAAATACATTTACAGTAGACTAAGATTATAATTAGCTTGGGTAATATATTCTGTAGATGACGTGGATGTCATATTTCACATACATGTACTGTACTACCATATTCAGAATAAATCTTTTATGAACACTGCTAATGTCAAGAGTACAGTATAACAAACTATTTTTAGTTAAATGATCAATTTCATTAAAACAGTATACAGTATGCAATACATACAAAAATGATATGGGATAGGAAATACATTTACAGTAGACCAAAAGTCTAATTAGCTTGGGTAATATATTCTGTAAATGACGTAAATGTCATAATTCACCTACATGTACTGTACAACCAAATTCAGAATATATTTTTATGAACACAGCTAATGTCAAGAGTACACTATAACTCAAAAATTGTAGTTAAATGATCAATTTAATAAATACACTATACAGTATGCAATACATACAATGATGATTTAAGGTAAGAAATACATTTACAGTAGACTAAGCATATAATTAGCTTGGGTAATATATTCTGTACATGACGTGGATGTCATATTTCACCTACATGTACTGTACAACCATATTCAGAATATATCTTTGCTGAACACTTCTAATGTCAAGAGTACAGTATAACAAAGTATTTTTTAGTTAAATGATCAATTTCATAAGCACAGTATACAGTATGCAATACATACAATGATGATTTCAGTTAGGAAATACACTTACAGTAGACTAGGTTAAAAGTAGCTTGGGTAATATATATTCTGTAGATGACGTGGATGTTATATTCCACCTACATGTACTGTACTACCAAATTCTGAATGTATCTTTTATAAACACCGCTAATGTCAAGAGTAGAGTATAACAAAAGATTATTTAGTTAAATGATCTATTTCATAAGTACAGTATACAGTATGCAACACATACAATGATGATTAAAGGTAAGAAATACATTTACAGTGGACTAAGATTATAATCAGCTTGGGTAATATATTCTGTAAATGACGTGGATGTCATGTTTCACCTACATGTACTGTACTACCCAATTCTGAATGTATCTTTTATGAACACAGCTAATGTCAAGAGTACAGTAAAACAAACTATTTTCTATTTAGACAATCATTTTCATAAGAACAGTATACAGTACGCAATACATACATTGATAATTTGAGGTAAGAAATACATTTACAGTAGACTAAGATTATTACTAGGTCAATTGATATATTATTTAGATGACGTAGATGTCATATTTCACATACATGTACTGTGCATCCATATTCAGAATATATCTTTAATGAACACGGGTAATGTCAAGAGTACAGTATAACAAACTATTTTTTTCGTTAAATGATCAATTCCATAATTACAGTATACAGTATGCATTACATACAATGGTGATTTGAGGTAAGATATACATTTACAGTCGACTGAGATTATAATTAGCTTGGGTAATATATTCTGTTGATGACGTGGATGTCATATTTCACCTACATGTACTGTACTACCAAATTCTGAATGTATCTTTAATGAACACGTCTAATGTCAGAGTACAGTATAACGAACTATTTTTTAGTTAAATGATCAATTTCATAAGTACAGTATATAGTGCGCAATACATACAATGATGATTTCAGGTAGGAAATACATTTACAGTAGACTAAGATTATAATTAGCTTGGGTAATATATTCTGTAAAAAACGTAGATGTCATATTTCACATACATGTACTGTACATCCATATTCAGAATATATCTTTGATGAACACGTCTAATGTCAAGAGTACAGTATAACCAACTATATTTTTGTTAAATGATTAATTTCATAAGTACAGTATGCAGTATGCAATAAATACAATGATGATTTGAAGTAGGAAATACATTTACAGTAGACTAAGATTATAATTAGCTTGAGTAATATATTCTGTAGATGACGTAGATGTCAAATTTCACCTACATGTACTGTACAACCATATTCAGAATAAATCTTTTAAGAACACAGCTAATGTCAAGAGTACAGTATAACCAACTATTTTTAGTTAAATGATTAATTTCATAAGTACAGTATGCAGTATGCAATAAATACAATGATGATTTGAGGTAGGAAATACATTTACAGTAGACTAAGATTATAATTAGCTTGAGTAATATATTCTGTAGATGACGTAGATGTCAAATTTCACCTACATGTACTGTACAACCATATTCAGAATAAATCGTTTAAGAACACAGCTAATGTCAAGAGTACAGTATAACAAACTATGTTTTAGTTAAGCAATCAATTTCATAAGTACAGTATACAGTATGCAATGCATACAATGATGATTTGAGGTAGGAAAAACATTTACAGTAGACTAAGATTATAATTAGCTTGGGTAATATATTCTGTAGATAACGTAGATGTCATATTTTACCTACATGTACTGTACAACCATGCTTAGAATATATTTTTGATGAACACGTCTAATGTCAAGAGTACAGTATAACAAACTATTTTTCACTTAAATGATCAATTTCATAAGTACAGTAAACAGTATGCAATACAAACAATGATGATTTGAGGTAGAACATACATTTACGGTAGACTAAGGTTATAATTAGCTTGGGTAATATATTCTGTAGTTGACGTGGATGTCATATTTCACCTACATGTACTGTACAACCATATTTAGAATATATCTTTGATGAACACGTCTAATGTCGAGAGTACAGTATAACAAACTATTGTTTAGTTAAATGATCAATTTCATAAATACAGTATACAGTATGCATTACATACAATGGTGATTTTAGGTAAGATATATATTTACAGTAGACTAAGATTATAATTAGCTTGGGTAATATATTCTGTTGATGACGTGGATGTCATATTTCACCTACATGTACTGTACTACCAAATTCTGAATGTATCTTTAATGAACACGTCTAATGTCAGGAGTACAGTATAACGAACTATTTTTTTAGTTAAATGATCAATTTCATAAGTACAGTATATAGTTCGCAATACATACAATGATGATTTCAGGTAGGAAATACATTTACAGTAGACTAAGATTATAATTAGCTTGGGTAATATATTCTGTAGATAACGTAGATGTCATATTTCACATACAGGTACTGTACATCCATATTCAGAATACATCTTTGATGAACACGTCTAATGTTAAGAGTACAGTATAACGAACTATTTCTTTGTTAAATGATTAATTTCATAGGTACAGTATGCAGTATGCAATAAATACAATGATGATTTGAGGTAGGAAATACATTTACAGTAGACTAAGATTATAATTAGCTTGAGTAATATATTCTGTAGATGACTAGATGTCAAATTTCACCTACATGTACTGTACAACCATATTCAGAATAAATCTTTTAAGAACACAGCTAATGTCAAGAGTGCAGTATAACCAACTATTTTTAGTTAAATGATTAATTTCATAAGTACAGTATGCAGTATGCAATAAATACAATGATGATTTGAGGTAAGATATACATTAACAGTAGACTAAGATTATAATTAGCTAAGGTAATATTTTCTGTAAATGACGTAGAAGTCATATTTCACCTACATGTTCTGTGAACCATATTTAGAATACATCTATTATGAACACAGCTAATGTCAAGAGTACAGTATAACAACATTTTTTTAGTTAAATGATCAATTTCATAAGTACAGTATACAGTATGCATTACATACAATGATGATTTGAGGTAGAACATACATTTACGGTAGACTAAGGTTATAATTAGCTTGGGTAATATATTCTGTAGTTGACGTGGATGTCATATTTAACATACATGTACTGTACAACCATATTTAGAATATATCTTTGATGAACACGTCTAATGTCGAGAGTACAGTATAACAAACTATTGTTTAGTTAAATGATCAATTTCATAAGTACAGTATACAGTATGCATTACATACAATGATGATTTGAGGTAAGAAATACGATAACAGTAGACTAAGATTATAATTAGGTCGGGTAATATATCATTTAGATGACGTAGATGTCATATTTCACATACATGTACTGTACAACCATATTCAGAATATATCTTTTATGAACACAGCTAATGTCAAGAGTACAGTATAATAAACTATTTTTTAGTTAAATGATCAATTTCATTAAAACAGTATACAGTATGCAATACATACAATGATGATTTCAGGTAAGAAATACGATAACAGTAGACTAAGATTATAATTAGGTTGGGTAATATATTATGTAGATGACGTAGATGTCATATTTAACATACATATACTGTACAACCATTTTCAGAATATATCTTTAATGAACACGTCTAATGTCAAGAGTACAGTATAACAAACTATTTTTAGTTAAATAATCAATTTCATTAAAACAGTATACAGTATGCAATACATACAATGTTGATTTCAGGTAGGAAATACATTTACAGTGGACTAAGATTATAATTAGCTTGGATAATATATTATGTAGATGACGTAGATGTCATATTTAACATACATATACTGTACAACCATTTTCAGAATATATCTTTGATGAACACGTCTAATGTCAAGAGTACAGTATAACGAACTATTTTTTAGTTAAATGATCAATTTCATAAGTACAGTATATAACATGCAATACATCCAATGATGATTTCAGGTAGGAAATACGTTTACAGTAGACTAAGATTATAATTAGCTTGGGTAATATATTCTGTAAATGACGTGGATGTTATATTTCACCTACATGTACTGTACATCCATATTCAGAATATATCTTTGATGAACACAACTAATGTTAAGAGTACAGTATAACAAACTATTGTTTAGTTAAATGATCAATTTCATAAGTACAGCATACAGTATGCAATACATACAATGATGATTTCAGGTAGGAAAAACATTTACAGTAGACTAAGATTATAATTAGCTTGGGTGATATATTATTTAGATGTCGTAGATGTCATATTTAACCTACATGTACTGTACAACCATATTCAAAATATATCTTTGATGAACACAGCTAATGTCAAGAGTACAGTATAACAAACTATTTTTAGTTAAATGATCAATTTCATTAGTACAGTATACATTATACAATACATACAATGATAGTTTGAGGTAGGAAATACATTTAAAGTTGACTAAGATTATAATTAGCTTGGGTAATATATTCTGTAGATGACATAGATTTCATATTCTACCTACATGTACTGTACAACCATATTCAGAATAAATCTTTTATGAACACTGCTTATGTCAAGAGTACAGTATAACGAACTATTTTCTTAGTTAAATGATCAATTTCATAAGTACAGTATATAGCATGCAATACATACAATGATGATTTCAGGTAGGAAATACATTTACAGTAGACTAAGATTATAATTAGCTTGGGTAATATATTCTGTAAATGACGTAAATGTCATAATTCACCTACATGTACTATACATCCATATTCAGAATATATCTTTGATGAACACAACTAATGTTAAGAGTACAGTATAACAAACTATTGTTTAGTTAAATGATCAATTTCATAAGTACAGCATACAGTATGCAATACATACAATGATGATTTGAGGTAGGAAAAACATTTACAGTAGACTAAGATTATTATTAGGTCGGGCGATATATTATTTAGATGACGTAGATGTCATAATTCATATACATGTACTGTACAACCATATTCAGAATATATCTTTTATGAACACAGCTAATGTCAAGAGTACAGTATAACAAACTATTTTTAGTTAAATGATCAATTTCATTAAAACAGTATACAGTATGCAATACATACAATGATGATTTAGGGTAGGAAATACACTTACAGTAGACTAAGATTATAATTAGCTTGGGTAATATATTCTGTAGATGACGTACATGTCATATTTCACCTACATGTACTGTACAACCATATTCAGAATATATCTTTTTTATGAACACAGCTAATGTCAAGAGTACAGTATAACAAACTATTTTTTAGTTATTTGATTAAATTCATGAGTAGAGTATACAATATGCAATCATACAATGATGATTTCAGGTAGGTAATACATTTACAGTAGACTAAGATTATAGTTAGATTGAGTAATATATTCTGTAGATGACATGGATGTCATATTCTACCTACATGTACTGTACAACCATATTCAGAATATATCTTTGATGAACACTGCTAATGTCAAGAGTACAGTATAACGAACTATTTTCTTAGTTAAATGATCAATTTCCTAAGTACAGTATATAGCATGCAATACATACTATGATGATTTTAGGTAGGAAATACATTTACAGTAGACTAAGATTGTAATTAGCTTGGGTAATATATTCTGTAAATGACGTAAATGTCATAATTCACCTACATGTACTATACATCCATATTCAGAATATATCTTTGATGAACACAACTAATGTTAAGAGTACAGTATAACAAACTATTGTTTAGTTAAATGATCAATTTCATAAGTACAGCATACAGTATGCAATACATACAATGATGATTTGAGGTAGGAAAAACATTTACAGTAGACTAAGATTATTATTAGGTCGGGCGATATATTATTTAGATGACGTAGATGTCATAATTCACCTACATGTACTGTACAACCATATTCAGAATATATCTTTTATCAACACAGCTAATGTCAAGAGTACAGTATAACAAACTATTTTTAGTTAAATGATCAATTTCATTAGTACAGTATACATTATACAATACATACAATGATAGTTTGAGGTAGGAAATACATTTAAAGTTGACTAAGAATATAATTAGCTTGGGTAATATATTCTGTAGATGACATAGATTTCATATTCTACCTACATGTACTGTACAACCATATTCAGAATAAATCTTTTATGAACACTGCTTATGTCAAGAGTACAGTATAACGAACTATTTTCTTAGTTAAATGATCAATTTCATAAGTACAGTATATAGCATGCAATACATACAATGATGATTTCAGGTAGGAAATACATTTACAGTAGACTAAGATTATAATTAGCTTGGGTAATATATTCTGTAAATGACGTAAATGTCATAATTCACCTACATGTACTATACATCCATATTCAGAATATATCTTTGATGAACACAACTAATGTTAAGAGTAAAGTATAACAAACTATTGTTTAGTTAAATGATCAATTTCATAAGTACAGCATACAGTATGCAATACATACAATGATGATTTCAGGTAGGAAATACATTTACAGTAGACTAAGATTATAATTAGCTTGGGTAATATATTCTGTAAATGACGTAAATGTCATAATTCACCTACATGTACTATACATCCATATTCAGAATATATCTTTGATGAACACAACTAATGTTAAGAGCACAGTATAACAAACTATTGTTTAGTTAAATGATCAATTTCATAAGTACAGCATACAGTATGCAATACATACAATGATGATTTGAGGTAGGAAAAACATTTACAGTAGACTAAGATTATTATTAGGTCGGGCGATATATTATTTAGATGACGTAGATGTCATAATTCACCTACATGTACTGTACAACCATATTCAGAATATATCTTTTATCAACACAGCTAATGTCAAGAGTACAGTATAACAAACTATTTTTAGTTAAATGATCAATTTCATTAAAACAGTATACAGTATGCAATACATACAATGATGATTTAGGTAGGAAATACACTTACAGTAGACTAAGATTATAATTAGCTTGGGTAATATATTCTGTAGATGACGTACATGTCATATTTCACCTACATGTACTGTACAACCATATTCAGAATATATCTTTTATGAACACAGCTAATGTCAAGAGTACAGTATAACAAACTATTTTTAGTTAATTGATTAAATTCATGAGTAGAGTATACAATATGCAATCATACAATGATGATTTGAGGTAGGTAATACATTTACAGTAGACTAAGATTATAGTTAGATTGAGTAATATATTCTGTAGATGACATGGATGCCATATTCTACCTACATGTACTCTACAACCATATTCAGAATATATCTTTGATGAACACTGCTAATGTCAAGAGTACAGTATAACGAACTATTTTCTTAGTTAAATGATCAATTTCCTAAGTACAGTATATAGCATGCAATACATACTATGATGATTTTAGGTAGGAAATACATTTAGAGTAGACTAATATTATAGTTAGCTTGGGTATTTTATTCTGTAGATGACGTGGATGTCATATTTTACCTACATGTACTACACATCCATATTCAAAATATATTTTGATAAAGACGTCTAATGTCAAGAGTACAGTATAACAAAATATTTTTAGTTAAATGATAAATTTCATAAATACAGTATACAGTATGCAATACATACAATGATGATTTGAGGTCAAACATACATTTACAGTAGACTAAGGTTATAATTAGCTTGAGTAATATATTCTGTAGATGACATGGATGTCATATTTCACCTATTTGTACTATTCATCCATATTCAGAATATATCTTTGATGAACACAACTAATGTTTAGAGTACAGTATAACAAACTATTTTCTAGTTAAATGATCAATTTCATTAAAACAGTATACAGTATGCAATACATACAATGATGATTTGAGGTAAAACATACATTTACAGTAGACTAAGGTTATAATTAGCTTGAGTAATATATTCTGTAGATGACATGGATGTCATATTTCACCTATTTGTACTATTCATCCATATTCAGAATATATCTTTGATGAACACAACTAATGTTAAGAGTAGAGTATAACAAACTATTTTCTAGTTAAATGATCAATTTTATTAAAACAGTATACAGTATGCAATACATACAATAATGATTTGAGGTAGGAAATACATTTACAGTAGACTAAGATTATAATTAGCTAGGGTGATATTTTCTGTAGATGACGTAGATGTCATAATTTACCTACATGTACTGTACACCCATATTCTGAAGGTATCTTTGATGAACACAGCTAATGTCAAGAGTACAGTATAACAAACTATGTTTTAGTTAAACAATCAGTTTCAAAAGTACAGTATACAGTATACAAAACATACATAGATGATTTGAGGTAGGAAATAAATTTACAGTAGACTAAGATTTTAATTAGTTTGGGTAATATATTCTGTAGATGACGTAGATGTCATATTTTACCTACATGTACTGTACAGCCATATTTGGAATATATTTTTTAAGAACACAACCAATGTCAAGAGTACAGTATAACAAACTATTTTTAGTTAAATAATCAATTTCATGAGTACAGTATACAGTATGCAATACATACACTGATGATTCGAGGTAAGAAATACATTTACAGTAGACTTAGATTATAATTAGCTAGGGTAATATATTCTGTAAATGACGTGGATGTCATATTTCACCTACATGTACTGTACTACCATATTCTGAATGTATCTTATATGAGCACAGCTAATGTCAAAAGTACAGTAAAACAAAGTATTGCTTTAAGTTTAATGATTAATTTTATAAGTACAGTATGCAGTATACAATGAATACAATGATGATTTGAGGTAGGAAATACATTTACAGTAGACTAAGATTATAATTAGCTTGATTCATAGATTCTGTAGATGACGTACATGTCATATTTCACCTACATGTACTGTACTACCAAATTCTGAATGTATCTTTTATGAACACAGCTAATGTCAAGAGTACAGTATAACAAACAATTTTTAATTAAATGATCAATTTCATAAGTACAGTATACAGTATGCAATAAATACAATGATGATTTCAGGTAGGAAATACATTTACAGTAGACTAAGATTATAACTAGCTTGGGTAATATATTCTGTAGATGACGTAGATGTCATATTTTACATACTTGTACTGTACAACCATATTCAGAATATATCTTTGATGAACACATCTTATGTCAGGAGTACAGTATAACAAACTATTTTTTAGTTAAATGATCAATTTCATAAGTACAGTATACAGTATGCAATACATACAATGATGATTTGAGGTAGGAAATACATTTACAGTAGACTAAGATTATAATTAGCTTGGATAATATATTCTGTAGATAACGTAGATTTCATATTTCACCTACATGTGCTGTACAATCATATTCAGAATATATCTTTGATGAACACATCTAATGTCAAGAGTACAGTATAACGAACTATTTTTTAGTTGAATGATCAATTTGATAAGTACAGTATACAGTATGCAATACATACAATGATGATTTGAGGTAGGAAATACATTTACAGTAGACTAAGATTATTATTAGGTCGAATAATATATTCTGTAGATGACGTAGATGTCATATTTCACCTACATGTACTGTACAACCATATTCAGAATATATCTTTTATGAACACAGCTAATGTCAGAAGTACAGTATAACAAACTATGGTTTAGTTAAATAATCAATTTCATAAGTACAGTATACAGTATGCAATACATACAATGAAGATTTAAGGTAGGAATTACATTTACAGTGGACTAAGATTATAATTAGCTTGGGTAATATTACGGTTTGAAAAGAGATGAAAACGACATGCGAAAGCTGAAAAGGGAGATGACAAGTTTCAAGGTATTTTCAAGCTCAACTGAATTACTATGCATTTCAACAAATGACATTGCTCCAAGTAATGTCCCAGAGCATCTACTGCAGACAGGAGGACGAGGCCAATCATTGCTCAAAACCCTTTTTTAGGATCGGCTCATCAAACAGACTGTGCCGTTAGAATCATTCATAAAGAAAAACAATTCCCCGACATTTGTTTCTTTTTCTAAAACTGTGATGAAAAACAGGGGGAAATAAAACAATGATTCTTAAGGACATAAATCTATTTCAGCGGTTTGTTGTAACATTACAGGGAAAAGGGGAGGGAGGGAGGAAAGAAACGTTGACATCAAATCAGGGATGCAGCATGAACTGTGTTACGTTCCTCTGTCTTTGACAGACGTAGCAAAAAACCTTCGGAATACGCCAAAATCAGTTCTTGCTGATATTGTAGAAGAAAGAATTGAAGCATGTAATCAAGTAGTTGAGAAAAACGAAGAGTATACTTGCTACTTGATTAGATGGACCAGCGCTGAAACAAGCCATTGGAAAGTCAACAGATGCAAGTAATTTTGATGACTTGGTGGATATATTTTGTTGCAATGTCCTCAGCAAATTTTCATCAACGACGACAGTAGATGTATGAATTGATCGCTATCAAAAAATCTCTATCAAAAATGCTACTCATGCCAAAAAAGGAGGATGTTCAAGACTACCCTTTTGTAAATTTTTTGATAACAGAAGTACACATCTTTCCCACGTGTGGAAATCGTTCATAGATTGGCCTTCAAATATGACAAACCTTGCACAATGTTTGAGTGATCTGCTCATAAAGCGATTATACGACATTCCATCAAGCAAAAAATTGGTAATTGCTTAAGGATTCTTTGAAACTTGAAAAGCAGTCTCTTCGTTTAATTCTGACATTAGTTCATTGCAGGCAAACCACGAGGAGGCAGACACAAGCTTCTTTTTCATTGTCATGTTGCATTCATCAAAGGTTACCAGAGAACCTTTATCCAATGCAATGATACCTATGTACTAGTACTCTATGTACAATTCATGAGCATGCTCAGAAAGTAGGTTTGGTTCAAGAAGAAGAAGAAGCTCATTCCAGTTCATAACATACCAATCAGTACAACTATGAGGCAGAATATTTTTGGTTTCTATGCTTTGAGTGGTTGCGATAGTACTTCCAGTTTCACATGCTACTGAAAAAGGTCTGCATGTTCAAGTCACGAAAAAAGCCCAGAACTTCTTAATGGCATTAGATACGGGGACCTTGATGATAACAAACTACTGAATGTGGAGAAGTTTTTATGTCACATGTATGGTTCCAGAATTAGTGACAGCATTGACGATGCAAGATGGAAGCTTTTCATGAAAGCTCAAGAAAGATACAGAAAATGGGAGTGAGAGGAAAGAATGTTGGGGGAAAAATGTTGGAATTATTGATAGATGTAGGAATTACGATGAATGTGAGATGGTATGGGGAAAGGGATGAACTGAAACGTGGGACAGAGTGGGATGGCATTTGTGACAGGATGGCGTGTGGGACAGGGTACCATGGAATGTGAGACAGTATGTCATGGCATATAGGACAGGGTGGGATAGCATATGGGACAGGGTGGCGTGGCATGTGAAACAGGGTAGTGTCATGGAATTTTTGACAGGCTGGAATGGCATGTGGAACAAAGTGAGATGGCATGGGGACAGAGTGTAATGACATGTGAGACAGGTTGGCATGTCGTCTGGATTTCAGGTGGGATGGCATATGGGACAGTGTGGGATAGCATGTTGGATTGGATGGAATGGCCTGTATGACCTGATGGGATGACACATGGTACATGGAAGGATGGAAAGAGGAACAGGGTATGATGGCACATAATACAGGAAGGGATGGGATGTGGGACAAGGTGGCGTGGTATTTGGGACAGGGGGGATGGCATGTAGGACAGGGTGGAATGGTATATGGGACAGTGTGGTATGGTGTATGGGACAGGGTGGCAAGGCATATGGTGGGATGTTATCTTGATTGCAAGTGTGATGGCTTACAGGTCATGTTGTGGAATGGTATCTGGATTTCATGTATGATTTGCTGTAGGGAGAGAAGTAGCATGGTATGATATGTGGAACAGAGGGTGGGATGACAGGTGTGACAGAGGCTGGAAAGCATGTTATTAGCGGTGAGGGGATGTGTATCGTTTGCGATGTCTGGTTCTATTTTGAACTGGCATCCAAACTGTTTTAATCTGTAAATTGTGGATCATCATCTACCACTTCATACTTTGCAGAACCGGACTACACTGTAAAGTAAGACATGCATATGTGCAACAGTGGGATACCTCTCTGTAGCGGGGGTTACTCCGCGCACCAAATGAAAAAAATTAATGGAAAGGTAGTAAATGATGATGATTGCACCGGGAAATATGGGTAAGGAAAAGACATAATTGTTATTATTGGTGTTTTTATTGGAATGATAATGACGTAGGCCTGTTAGGCAAAATTGTGTTCATTTTTATATTCCTGACTTAGTAACTTCAAAATTTCTCCATTCTATAATGGAATATCTTAAGCGTAAATAATTTTCACAACAGTTTTATGATAGAATTGAAAAATGTTGAGGAAAAAATTTAACACAATATGATTAGATTTTGATTGTTATTTTAGCAGTTGGTAAAGTAAAAACTTGACAAATGGCTCAAACTTGACTCAAAATAGGTATCAATGAATAGAAAACCTAATTCCCTTTTACATGACATGCCATATGCTAATGCCAATATCATTATTTTTGAAATATTACCTTTTAATTAAATGGTTGTCCCGCTTGACCACAATTGAAATAAATGACGTTATAAATCCCCATATAGGGTGTAACAGCGAGGGCATCCACCCTGGTGACATTCCCGGGACTCATTCGGACGTTTCTAGCATGGATGCATATTGTACTCAAAATGCCATCAAAGGTCCAGAAATGACTTTCAACCGCCCCACTAATTGACAGAAGAATTCTAGCTGAGAGTATTTGATATTTGGGAAAGAAATATAAAGAATTACGTAAAATAATTTTAGCTGTATTTTTGTTCAAACATCGGCATCCCTTTTGCACATGGCAAAATTTATCCAAACTTTGATTTGTTATAACTAAAACCTTTAAAGGCTATTGTGACCATTTAAAAGCAGTTGTGCTCAAAAGTTCATGCTTTGTAATTTTCATCTGCCCAACATTGTCCATCTACCTTTAGTATGGCTACTGTCTTCATACAGAGACGTTTTCACGTCACTTTGCAGCTTTGTACTGCAAGCTTTTCGAGTAACAATTACACATTTGGTCCAGGTATGATGTCGGCAAACACCATTATATTTTCCCGCAAATACCTTATCTGTTACCTAACACATTTCCCTAATATGGAATTATTAAACGAGAAATAACTAATGAAATTTTGTCATTGTTTAAAAGATAAGTTCAGTGGTCAAGCATGTTTATCTTATATGGAAGTGGACCAAACAAATTGGTGAATAAATTATTCAAAACTCTAATTCCGTTAAGGATATATTTAAGTTTAAAGTTTGGTATTATTTGTGTAGAAACGACTGAAATCAGACTAGTTGTGATGTCCTAGCCTCAGATTCCTCAAATTCTTTATGTATTCTATCATATTTTGTCCTGTGATTTTGTGGCTTAAAAACCATGGATATGTCAAAAAGAAGTAGTAAAACTGAATCTAGGAAGGGTATTTATAATATACCATCTGAAGAAAGTTTGAGAAAAAATAATTTAAATAGTGAAAAAATTCAATAAACTTTTTTTTAAATACATACAGATTTTGAGGAATCTGAGGCTGTGACATCATAACTAGTCTGAATTCAGTCGTTTCTACATAAATAATACCAAACTTTAAACTTGAATATCTCCTTAACAGAATAAGATTTTGCAATGCGTACTTTACCATTTTGTTTCTTTTGGAATCCTCTTTCATATAAGATTAACGTGATTGACCACTGAACTAATTCCTTAAACACACATTCGATATAGGGGAAACACCACCCACACACTGTATAGCACATTGCTATCTGAATGAGTATACCGCAATTACGTCACGGACCTTGCGACTCGTATTAGGTACTTTTCAGCATGGACTTGTTTTCAGTTATGTAAGGAACTCTATAAGGACTATTTTAGAGAACAAGCAATGTATTGTTTGTTAGTGAAAGAACATTTTTAAACACCAACTTTTGTATCAGTATATTGGGTGTTTTTCATTTGATTATTTCGGAATTATGAGAGGAAAGTTATATTTTTGTATATCACTTGATCCAAATAATTTCACTTACAAAAGTACTTTTGCTGGTGTCGTGACCAGTGATGAACAGTTACAGTTCCAAATTGCAAAATTCGATACTGACAATAACATTTATGAGTCTAGTGAACCAGGTTCATTTCTCAAGCTCCCATGGCCAGATGACTACGCAGTAATACCTACGTGGTAATCCAGCCTTTGTCGTAGTGCAAGATTTTGAAGGGGTTCAAGGCAATAATTGTTTCATGTTTTATTTCATATGTTTTATTTCCCCTTTCCTGATGAATACCACAATATCAAACCATATCAAAATGAAATCTGCCCATTTGACCCGGAATCTGCTATTTATGCTATAGATTTCCGATTTTGCACTTCGTTTCACAATAAATAATTAAGAAAATCTGTCCAGGGCGAAGATCTTCTTGGTTTGAAGACCTGTATCTTTCTGTATCATCAAGTTGTTAACGAGATTTGATTACTATATGAACTCATACACATATATAGACCTTACTTACCTTCAACAGTAATGAAAGCCTTTTCCTCTCCTCCATCCCCACCATTAGCCGTGCAAATGTATGTAGACTGCTGCTCAAGTCTTATGGCTTCAATCACAAGACTGTAATCAGTATTTGAAGTTGCATCTTTTAATTTAAAGTTTGAGTGGAACTCTCCTCCACCATATCCATCATTTAGAAATATTATAATTCCTGGAAACGATTCATCACTCCATGAGCTACTATCTCCATCTTCAAGGATACATTTCAAAGTAGGAGAATCTCCTTCTATAACAGTATTAGCCACTGGACCTTTCTGTAACAGGCAAGAAACTGGAAAAACACCAATACACACAAAAATATAATTCTCTAATGCAAATTAGTGGCACAGATAGAGAGGGAATCTTCTTTGTCATAAACGACTACAAACGATCAATGCTGCATAATACTTGACCCCACACACACACACACATACATACACACACACACACACCACTACACACACCCACTAACGAAATCGTAAATATGCATGCAATATAAATGATGCGAATTACACGAAACGGATTGGATTGATGCATCGCACAGTCGTAACTGTACACACAGAGAAGCAAGGAGCCAACATATGAATTAAAGCAGTCAGTTTTCCTCACATAGCATTTTTGATATCAAATGCAAACCAGCAAGCCCATTTGTTGTGGTACTGACGCCTTTATTTAAAAGCTGTTATGAGATTGACTATGAGGTTGAATGATATTCGTATTTTAAGGAATCCTTACTTTAGAATTAACGTCTGAGCAGAGGCATAGGAAGCAGGGGGCAAGCTGAGCGGATTTCACCTTCCCGGCTGCTTTCCCTTGCTTTCTGCCTGATTAGGCGGTGAAATTAGGAAACTTAATATAAAATTGAAAAATATGGTAACATTATTGGATATTTTGGTAAAAGTTCCCAAAATTTGCCAAAATGTTCTGAAAACTGGCCAAAATTTCCATAAAAACTGACCAAAACTTCCCAAGAACTTTCCGAATTTCCCCAAAATTTGCTAAAATTTCCCCAAAACTGTCAAAAGTATCACGAAATTGAAGAAAAGTCCCGAAAACTGGCTAAAATTGTCCGAAAATGAGGAAAATGTTCGAAAATTACGGTTTTGTTTTTAAAAAGTAGGAAATTTTCATGAAAATGAAGGAAATCTTCCAGAAATGGAAGAAAATTAAAGTGGAATTAGCAGCAACTTTTGATGGAAATTTGTTCATTTACCAGTGCAGTTATTCCCCCCCCCCTCCTCCCTTCCTGAGATGTGACCCTTCTTACCCTACATCTGAGGACAATTGAGACCAGCTTAGTTTTATTTTGTATATCTAGTATATCGGTTTTAAAGCAGATGCATGTGGCGTTTTAACCAGTGGCATAGCTAAATAACAGAATAAGGTCTGGCCGCAGTAAGACCTTTGCGCTATATGAACCTCAAACCAGTTTGCGTGTCTTAAGGCCTCTCTTCCCTACCCTCAGAAAAGATGTTAGCCCACTTTGAATCTCGGTTGTGGAGATGTCTTGTTGAGAGTTTGACCTCCATTCGCCCTCCTCTATTTGTTAGAATGACTCTTTGATTGGTAGGTGGCATACATCACACTGTGACTGACACATTTTTATATCAATTGTTAACATGTATCAAACAATTTGTTGCTGCTTAAGTTTTAGATACAAAAGCACTAATGATAATCAACCCATGAACCATCTGATTCATTTGCTTCTGTTGTGACTTTTAGTATTTAAGATGGGGCATTCATTGAAATCTTTTAAATGTGCATTTAAAAGTGGCATTCTTGCTGCACCATTAGATGATTCATATTTGTGCTTGGAAAACAATAACGGTATCAAGGAGAATGAACAAAGGAACTTAGGATTGTGAAAGAATTTACTATAATATATAAATATAAAAGAGAAATACTGGATTGAAACTTTCAGGTTGAGGGTGGAGACAATGAATAATTTTCTAAATTCAAAATGAAGTTTATAATTTTGAGGAACTTACACCCCCATTCCACCATGAAACTGATACGGAGAATCATAGTAAACCATATCCATTGAAAATGCAACTGAAGCAATCTTTCAAATAACCAAAAAAGTTCCTCTCACTTTTGAACACTTAAAGTGTTCTATATTAAGCCAGAATTTGTAAGCTAACAACACCAAAACCAATAAGGACAATCTACGTCGCATTATATATCTACATGCAAAATGTGACGACATGTGCAATTCTTGAGAAATCAATCATATTTACAAGCTGACTTCAACAAAAGTACATTTTGTCCCGCCTACCATGCATATTAATGATTTAACAACATTTTAGCAACATAAACAAGTACACACTACAAGCATAACTATGCCACATAAGAAGCAGAAGGGGCATACATTTCTTAACATTTCAAGATTTGTACATTAAACCCCGCTCACTCATGATTTGTCTTTGAGGATCTCTGAACAAATAATGAACAGTTTAAAACATGCTAATGATAAGGTTTATATTGATTACAGGAGTATCAACTAACAGGACAATGTTTTTTGGAGTCTTAAACTATTGTTTCCTCGTTTACCCAATAGTATCATTTTTATCTTAATCTTTTTGGATTTTATTACACTTTTCGTATTTTACTGTTATTGGTTTATCTTGTTCCGGAATAAGTCACAAGTATTTCAAAAGTGTAACGATTTGTGTCTGTTTGTTAGTAAGTCTGCAATTCTGTATCATTCTGCTCGGAAGAATCAAATTGCATACCTCGCAATACAAATACTGATCCCATACTATTGGGTATATAAGCCTACGTATGATGAGGAGGCAATCAGAGATATAACATTGTCATTAGGTCATTAAATACCTGAATTGATATATCCAACCCCGATAGGCTTTAGTGTCTCTCGACCTGCAGCTAGACAAATTTCATCCGTTCCGCAACAGCTGGCACCCAATTTTCACTTCATACAAACAGTGAGCATGACATAACTATGATGTACCAACAATAACAGTAAAATGAAATAAAAAGCTCACCTGCCATGATAGTTGCAAAAAAACCCAGTGGTTTTACCCAAAAAGTGAGCTTCATAATCCCTTTTACTGCTTGTATCGAAATAAACGTTGTCAGAAAAGCATCGAAAAATAAAACATCATCCGCTGAAAAAATGAAAAAAAGAATTTCCTATATTCTTGTTGGCTTCTGAGAGAAACATGTTCTGTTTGTGTGATTACACATTTATCTGGCACTGTACAATATGTTCACTTTGATTCCGATGAATATTATAAGTTGATAATTTATCTTCCTTTGCCATTTTAAAAATCAAATTTCGAAGGAAAGACAGGAGATCAATCGTGTAATCAAATTGACTTACGCCTAAACTGTGACATATCTCAGGTTCTTTGGTATCTATAAGCAAGGAGGTCCACTTTGGTGGTACCTCCTTGCTATGAGTACCCAACCCCACCTGCTCGACCTCGAAACAATTCTGCAACTCAGAAAGAAAGCGTTCACCGAGGCAGTCAATTGCCAATTATACCCTGTGTGACCATAGCGTTTAATACTATAGTATGGGTATGAGGGGACAAATATACTAAAGGTTATATTCTTAGGCAAATGTTGTAAATAGATGTAAATAAACAGTTATTGTCCATACGTCTGGACATAAACCATGGGAATTTTTTCAGCGCTTCTCCTGAACGACGACAAGTGAACACACAATTACAATGACGGGATCGTCGTCTGCGTAGTTGGTTATGATAGTAACAATGCTATATCGAAACGCTTAATACGACGCGGACGAGAACACAGGTACGACGTACGGACAGACATAACATCGACAACCAAGTCAATGTACACGGCCTTTGATAACGAGTTGTGGTGCACTGGCGTGTCTACCCAACCCAGGCTTGAACCCAGGGCCTCGTGGTCTGTAGACATGTATGATAAAGGCTACACCACAGTAGGTAGACTATATAAACATAATAAAGTTACACAGCTACTTAGAGGAAGTGTAAGATCTTGTTTGGCAGTCCGTCAGTTAGGCGGATTTTTAGTGAGGTTTTCATCTCGTTGTCAGTTACGGTTTGTAGCTTATTGGATCAGGGAATATCTATTGCAATTCTCTGATCGGATATAGTTGAGTTTGATTTGTCATGTAAGGATGGAGTCTAGTTTCATACTCAGTTGTGGAAAGATCTTAGTTTGTTAACATCAAGTCATGCAGTCTAGGTTCTTTGTAAATAAAGTTGTCAGTGGCGTGTTTGTGAAGGAAAGGTGTAAGCTCTACATGTGTATGAGTTTACAAGCCCTACATATTTAAAATATGATTGATAGACGCTTAGCTATAGGAAAGAGGGGGCGGGGGAGGTGGGACTGGTGTAGTTAAATGTGGTAACTGTAATTCATATTACCTTCTCGTTTTTGGCAAATTTTGTGTTATTTCTTAAACTGCTGATGAACTGTTTTCATTCAGAGTTTTTCAAAAACCATAATTATAAAATTCGAGGAAATCGGAAAATGGTATATTGCATGTACTTCAGACAAAGAAAATCTTAACCCTTTTAACCAGAAAATATAAAGTATTATTCGGTAAACTAGTTAACATCAAAAAGTTACCAAGTAACCAAGAATATGTGTTGTTTTTCCTATCTAGTGGCTGTGAGCGGGGGTAATACAAAAGTTTCTATTGTGGTTGCAGATGTTCACCTACACTGGCGATGGTCAAAAAAGTGGGTCCAAGGAGGGGATTAGCTGCTCGGCCCCACTTCGTGTCGAGATCGATTTTACAATTCGTCCAACGGGAAGAGGAAACCTTGATTTTACAAATCTCTAAGATCTTTACATTGTTAAGGAGGGAATCTCGTGTCAATAGAATTCGTAAAATTGCGATGTTCATATTTTTCTCGTAGCATCCAACTGTGGATCGTTTCTATACTGCAAATATACCAGACTCCTGATGCGTCACGCGTTTGTTTTTCATCAGGATTATAGATGTTTGATATCTTAACACTATAGCGTAACTCTTTGATAAATACCATGCCGCGTCAATGTGTTCTTATTAATATAATACGATTCTAGTTACCAGATTTTACGCTGATTATATGTAACAGAACACCCGGTGATCCCATGGCGTGCTTACGACAACAAAAATATTTTCTCAAGTTACACACTATGTGTTATATTTTTTCCCGCCATTGTCTCGCCCAGAAAACAAAACGCGCGCTCGTTAAGCTCAACAACAACTACATATCATATCATACAGTTGTCAGACTTGACAGTGCAGTGATCACGTTTCAGGGCCATTATCTGTTTAGTTACGTGTGTGAAGGACCAGAGAATGGCGCAGTGGATCTTTGGGATACCCCGGGGTCCACTGTGGCAATTCTCTGTTACGTTACGTATGTGAACAGCCAGATAATGGCCCTTCAGCGTTTGTACAAACTTTTGAACCGGGAGTTTGCTTTGTATAGCCATACGGAACAGGTAAATTACTGATTAATCTTATCCTGAAATTATAGTATCTGTATTGTGTTATTATATTGCTACCAAATAAGCATCATTCAAATTTACAAGCAGACAGAACTGGGAACAGATTGTGTTTAACATTTACAAATTTAACTTCATAATCACAGTAAACCTGACTCAACGTTATAGACCTAGCCCAGGTAGGGTAGGTTTAGGGTTAATGTCTAGGCCTCTAACATTAGTCTAGGCTACTGTGGCTGTGAAATTAAAATTAAGAATGTTAAACACAATCTGTTACCACTTCCGTCTGCTCATAAATTTGAATGATGCTTATTTAGATGCAATACAACGACAAAATACAAATACGAATACTATAGTTTCAGGGTAAGATTAATCGGTAATTTACCTGTTATGTATCTCGATCAACTGCAGCTCTGGTCACTTAATACCAATTGTTCAAATTGACCAATTTGAACACTAGATGCTGTTTTCTTTCTATTACATGCTAACAACATGTAAATGTGTTCACAAATAGAACACGTATATGTGTTCACAATTGGACGATTGGTGTTCAGAAGTAGAACACTTAGTGTTTATTTATTAGAACACCAGTGTTCAGAACACCAAGAAGCGTTCTAAAACTGATACAGTTTTGATGTTTAAATAGTGTTCTTGAACACTTGGATTTGCAGTGTATTTACTTGCGCACTGCACGCATTTTGTGTTTATGTGCAGTTTGCTGGTCACTCCCGCCACAGTAATTGATTGGTTGTCGGTAGAGAATGTATGACCATTCATAAACGTTGACTTTTATTATATATTACTCTTCCTGTAAACACGATATCTGGTCTTTAAAAGTTTGGCTTTTGAAGGCCGAAATGTAGCGCACATCGAGTCCAAAGAAGATTATGCAAAATGTACATGCATTGGAAATAACAAATGATATAAATATTTCTAAATATGATACAAAAATATATCAAAAGGGTTTGATAATATTTAAGGAATTGATGACTTTATGTCACAATCACAATACGTTCCTCTCTGGGGATATTATTCCAGTCCTGTTTCTACACAAAGATTCTGGTTTCCAACACAAAATTTACACACTGTCAGTAATTTGTATATATAATTTGTATATATAATTTGTATATATAATTTGCATATATAATTTGTATATATAATTTGTATATATAATTTGCATATATAATTTGTATATATAATTTGTATATATATATATATATATATATATATATATATATATATATATATATATATATATAGATAGATATATATATATATATATATATATATATATTATATATATATATATATATATATATATATATATATATATATATATATATATATATATATATATATATATATATATATATATATATACATATATATATATATGTATATACATATATATATATATATATATATATATATATATATATATATATATATATATATATATATATATATATATATATATATATATATATATATATATATATATATATATATATATATATATATATATATATATATATATATATATATATATATATATACAAAACAGGTGGTGCACTTGTTCAATATTCCTGGCTTTTTCAAACACCTAAAGTTCAGAACCATAATGAAATTAAGCAAATCCTACGATCAAAAGGTCTCATGAGGTTTAAATAGGAATGTCACCAAATTGATATGAATGTCTTCTTAAGCCATCAAAAGCTTTCATCGCTTGGTTAGGAGCTAAAGAGCCCGAGTTGGTATTTGTAACTCTTAACAACATTAATGTGCTCTCTATCAACATGCCACTTCTTGTTTCTTTAAAAAAATACCTTTCCTTTAAAAACAACTACCATCAATATAATTGCATTTCTGCAGTGCGTAACATGGAAATTGACACGAACGTGATCAGGTGATAGGCCATCTTACAGCTGTAGTATGTTTAACATGTTACATAAAGTATCATAACCCGCGAGAAAACGGTTTATATTGTTTTTCTGTACTATAAAGTCTAAAGAACAACATGTATCAAACGTTTTTTTAAAATCGCAAAGGGTCTAACACAAGGGTAATTATTATGACAAAATAAAAAAGATGGCCGTCAGTGTTAAAAATGGCTATAATGTCTACACAGTGGGGTTAAATAAAAAAAAATGCAACCACTCCAAGTGTGAAAATTATCTTTAGGCATTCTTATCCAACAGTCCAAGTATAGTAACAATTCTTAAGACTGAAAAAGTGTCCCACGTGACGTCATGACCTTCTTCATAACGCTTTGGCGTTTTCATGACATCATGACATAATTTTGTGTGATTTCACTTTCCCCCATAATGTTTTAGATGTTTCGCAGTAGCACCACCTAAGTGAGCTCTTCAAGGCACTAGCTTAGGCAGGCTGCATAGAGACCCTGAGTCATCCAGAAATCATTATAATACTTTATTCCTGGTGTTATGCAGAGAAATGCATATAGCAATACCTGCGTCAGCTTGGTTGCAGAAAAAGTGTGGAGTCCATTTCTGCAGTGTGTAACATGGAAATTGACACGAACGTGATCAGGTGATAGGCCATCTTAAAGTTGTAGTATGGTCATCATGTGACATAAAGTATCATAACCCGCGAGAAAAAAAAACGGTTTATGTTTTTTTTTTGTACTATAAAGTATAAAGAACAACGTGTATCAAACGTTTTCGAAATCGCAAAGGGTCTAACACAAGGGTAATTATGACATCATAAAAAAGATGGCCGCCAGTGTTAAAAATGGCTATAAGGTCTACACAGAGGGGTTAAATTAAGCATTTTTTTAACCACTCCAAGTGTGAAAATTATCTTTAGGAATTCTTATCTAAGTGTAGTAATAATTCTTAACACTGAAAATGTGTCCCACGTGACGTCATGACCTTCTTCATGACGCAATGGCGTTTTTCATGACATTATGACATAATTTTGCGTGATTTCACTTTCCCCCGTATTGTTTTAGATGTTTCGCAGTAGCACCACCGAAGTGAGCTCTTCGGGGCACTAACTTAGGCAGGCTGCATAGAGACCCTGAGTCATCCAGACATCATTAAAATACTTCTTTCCTAGTGTTATGCAGAGAAATGCATATAGCAATACCTGCGTCACCTCGGTTGCAGGAAAAGTGTCGAGTCCAGCACACGAACAGCCTTAAGAGTGCCATTCCGGATTTCTGTAGATATTACTCCTTTAGCCTTTGACACTCCCGTGACACACATAAGGTAGGGTGGACATTTCACTCATTACTGGGGACACGTTTTGTGGGAACTAGTGCATTTTCATATGGCGGCGGGCCTGCATCCCAACACGGTACGTCCAGGAGTCTCTAATAATGAGAGACTTACAAACTCTGCTTCCCTTTTCATACTGCTGTTATTAACAGAAATAGCCAGCGGTGAGAACATAATTGAAAGGTGATGAGCCTAAAACGCTATGGTAACGCACTAAACACGTCACTTACTTTCGGTGCAATTTTTTAACTGTTTGAACTTAAAAAATATAACTTCATGAAGGTGATCAATGTTGTTATTCATTATGACTTCTTGACGTCATCAATGACATTACATGAAGCCAGCGGTGAGAACATAATTGAAAGGTGATGAGCCTAAAACGCTATGATAACGCACTAAACACGTCACTTACTTTCGGTGCAATTTTTTAATTGTTTGAACTTAAAAAATATGACTTCATGAAGGTCATCAATGGTGTTATTCATTATGACTTCTTGACGTCATCAATGACATTGCATGAAGACTGATATATGATATAGAAAAAAAATTCTTTGTAAGCAACATACTCATTGTACACCATTGTGTAAGGAGATCTGAAATTAGACAAACTTATGTCATGACGTCACGTGGGACACTTTTGTCAGTATTTCGAATTATTGCTACCTCTATATGTAAATATATTAGCAAGTTTTGGTTCCGATACAGTATCAGGAACCTATGCAGTCGTCTGCCAAAATGTATATGTGTGTATGTCTGTGACGCTTGGCTTGTAAACACAATATCTCCTGAAGAGTACTTCTATATAATGTCATATTTGGCACATACTGTAGATAGTCCCTATTTTTTAGTATCGATATCGTGCATATTAAAGAGTGGGTAGGGCAAACGGTAAAAATCTTCAAATACGCATATTTTGTTAATCATATATCTGTTTTGCATCTTGTTTGGCATGAATAAGGTGTTGGGGCTGTTGTAGATGCCCATCTTATAAAAATGTTCAAAATCACTGATATGAGTTGTTGGCAGGGCATAGTGTGGTTTTATTGACAACAGAGTGTAAATACAGTTCTCGTGTGTCATGTCAAATTTGGCTCATTAATTAATCGTGACTCAAAGATGGCCCCTATTGTTTTTGGTGTCGATATTATACATTAATGAGTGAGTGAGGCTTAGTGCAAAAATCTTGAACTTTTTAAATCTGTAAAAGTGTACGCCAGTTTTGCTTCTTATGTGACATGCTTATAACGTTAGATAGTGTGCATATGCTTATGTGTTAAAACGTCATATTTAATTAATTAAATTGCTTTTAGATTTTAAAATATATATATATTTTGACTCCCTATGACAACCTATGAATTTCTATTAAATTAATCTCTTTTATACTGTTGTGAATTACTACCCTTTCATAAACCTAAGTTCCTTTGTTCATTGTCTGCAATAGCATTTTTGTTTTCCCAGGACAAACGACTAGATGAATTAATAGACGGTGAAAAGAAGTGCATTCTTTCTCAATACTGAACAATCGCATCAGTTGCAAAGGATGCTTCACGGGTTGGTCATCATTCTAGTGACGTTGTATAAGTATCTAAAAGCATACAATAAATAGATACTTTGGTTAAGTGGTCACATCATGATATTGCCAAGTTAGATGTCCCTGGTTCAATTCTCGACGTGTCCTCAGTCCATCAGCTCTTCACAGGTGATTAACTTTATACAACATAACTGTTGAAGAGGATGTAAAATACCTAATATATCTATCTTCATTTTAAAACTTAATGTAAAACTGGTAAGTTTAAAACGCAGATATTTATAGCGTATTAGCACCAACCAATCAAAGATTCATTCCCACAACTAGGGAAGAGGGGAAATTGACATCAACGAGTCATTCGCACAATCACCTAAGGTTCACAGCTGCTACTGCTTTAAAACATGACCTGTAAACATCTGCATAGATTAGTTAATAAAGCCAAGAAATCTTCCTCTAATTTAAACTCTGAATCCTGATGTGAACAGCAGCTGAGACCTTGTGACAGGGAGGGAGGGGGTCCACCTGGGGCACGTAGGGCCTGAAGTAGCTCTCTTTTGGTTAGTGTTACAATCGACACAATATGTGATACACAAGATGCATTTTCCCGAATGTTGCTTGTGCCCTCCGTACACTTTGAAATTAATCTCTAGCTTGGAATTAAGCCCACACAGCTCTGAATGAAGCCCCGCAATGCTTGGAATGAAGCCCCGCACAGCTTGGATTCAAGCTTCACACACAGCTTGGAATTAAGCACCCAACAGTTTGGATTTAAGTTCCTTACAGCTTGGAATTAAGCTCCCTCCCGCACCATCACCCCACAGCTTGAAATTAATCCCCCACAGCTTGGAATTAAAGCTTGGAATATCTTGGAATTTGATATACATAACACAAATTAAAAACTATTATTTTTTTCCACGGTTGCCCAGTCTGCTAGTACAACATTACTTCAATTATGTATGACTATAATATTCAATATTTCTCTGTTAATTGGAGAATTTACAGAAACATGAAACATGCTGACTTGAAATTCAAATGGGGTCTCACTGGGGGCTCTAACTGATTAAGAAAATGAAATTAAGAAGATCTCAATATCCTCAGATGTTAATTATAATGTAAGGAGTAGCATTTAATATGAGTTCATAGAATAACGTTTACATCCCACCTGCACCACAACATCTTCTAAAAAAAATAAGGCATCGGAACCACACAACCTTTTGGTTTCTAGTTAACATTAGTGGCCATCTTTAGACCCTTTGCGGTGTCGGATGCCTAAACACTCTTGATATGTTGTTCTTTAGCCGTTTAGACCTAATAAAACAGAAAAACATCATTAAATATTTTCTTGCATTGTTTTCGGGAAGAGGAGGGGGGGGGGGCGGTATGTGTCATATTGATTATACTAATGGCTACTTATTACCTAATTGGCGTAAAGGTAACGCTCGAATGTAACCCTGTGGACATTCAATACACATGGACCGCTATCATCACAAACTGAAAAGAAGCTACTTTGTCTGTTTGTAGATCTGACGTTTCCTCAGTTCAGTTGGAGATCTGACCGCCGTGATTCGCACATCTTTAAACATCGATGACGTCGTTCCAATTTAAATTTGTACCAAGTTTAAATCTTCCCAAAAAACTTCAAATTTTAATGAAATTTCACGATTAAACTGCAATCAAAATTACAAATATTTGTTTTGAGTAGATTTTACTCTGCTGCAATTAAAACTAAACACAATGTATGCAAGAAAAGTGAAATTTACGGTCGAACTTACGGAGTGACGGATAGAGTGCAATGGCATGCATACAAAACATTAGGCAAAATTGATACCTTTGAGAGGAGTTGGAACGTTTTACTGAGACAAAATGGTGCAAAATCTTCCATACTATAGATTGCCAGTAATATTTCAAATATACATTTGACTATACGGCACTTTACAATTGAAATGTCTTTGATATGAACGCCATTTTGAAAATGTCCAAAGAACGCAGATGGTCAAAAGGTGGTGCAAAGTTAATTAACTGAACAACAACAGTTTTGGAAGCGAGGCTTTACTATGTCAGTCAGAGTGTTATCCAAAAAAACGTGTTGTTTAAAAAAAAAATGATACGAATTACCAATTCAGACAAATAAAACAATCGAGAGCTATAAAATAGATTTAATTCCGATTAGAAGAACCGTGTAAATGGTTGTTATTTCCTCCCTCAACATTTGTCAGCTTAAAACCAATATTTTAAAACTAAACACAACCCTGGTAGCCAGGGGAAGGAATGGGGGATAGGAGAGGAAGGAAATGGGGAGCCTAGAGAAGGAGGGAAGGAGTAGCATGGACAAGGCTGGAATGAGGATCCTCGAAAGGGAGGAAATGGGAATCCTTGAAAAGAAGGGAATGTGGAGCCTGGACAGGAAGGAAATGGGGAGCCTGGATGCACTGTAAAAAATAACAATGTATTTTACGGTATTTTACTGTAAAAGTGTACAGCGAATGTCTGTTTTGGACAACTACAGCAATATCCTGTTGGTTTGCCCATGTTTTACAACTAGTCAACATGATTTTGTGATTGTGACTGCAAAATGACTGTAAATTTGTTTTGATTTCATGTGGTGTGCAGCTATCCAAATGCTCACGGCGCATGATGAATATACAACTCATGCACTATTGGTCAGTACATGTTGTTGAACACACGGTTCATTTCAACTACTCTTCGGTACGGGGAAGACAATGAGGTGCGCATAAAGCGAGATTACTTCAGCTAGCTAAGTACGAGGGTAAGTTTAAAATCATTCTAAAATTAACATCATGAAGATATTGGGAATAATATTAGTGTAGGAGCTATGTTGGCTTTGTTGAAATCTTAGGCCTAAGGGTCTTCCAAAATTATTTTCGTTGGGCCTAGGCCTTAGGCTATGTTTTATTCTTTCACATGAAATTATGTAAAAAGTCAATGGAGGATTATAACACTAGCTTATATGTGGTAGGTTGTCAACATTTCGGACAAAGAGTTGCGATTTTCCTTTCATAAGGGCTAATAAATGGCGGTATATTTGACGTCTTTTTACTCCCATGAAATGTCATACATCAGAATTATAGTTAACATAAAATATGGTCAATAGAGTGACATATTTAGCGCCGTTTTGGGCCAGTACGTTTTACTTTCAAGTGTGAAAAACATGGCCGCTGAAAGTTTCAGCCGAGCGCAGGAAGGGAATTGAAAACATTAATATTTATCATATGACATCATGTGACGTGTTTTACGTCACAAGCTGCAGTTATCATTACACATATTTCATGGCTTAGTCACATGAGACCCCACAGGAAGTAAGGGTAAACAAACTTTACTGTCTGGGTTCAGTATGGTTTCTGTTGTGAAGGGTCAGCTAGTACAGAATCAATGGGAAAATTGCCTTATTTTTCAAATATTTCCAGATTTACAAAAAAAATCTGTATGGATCATGCTATTCTTTCTAATTTGCTTAAAACAAGTCCAAATAAGAATACAAGTATTTTCTTACGCACCTAATACAGCAAATTATCTGGCCAAAAATGAGAGAAATGCGTCTTTACCTTGTAAACAATTGTCATTGAAAATAGTTTTTTACACTAATGAAAAAATCTGTACCTACAACACGTGTTCCAAAAAAGTTGCCACAAAAATAGTGGTAACTGTTTGACGGTATGAAGATAAACTCCATTCACTATAAAAATTAGCAAAATTAAACTTCAATTTGTCTTCAACTTGTCTTTTTTGTCAGCTTCAAAATGTGCTGCAGAGGCCTTCAAATAATGGAAGCTCATTTGTCAGCTTCATACTAATAAATTCACTGGTCGAAGAGTATGAACATTTGTCGTTAGAAAAAAAAAGATTTGGAAATATTTTGTCGAGCGCAACGATAACATTTGGGTGCGTAATTTTCCAAATTATTCCATCAAAACCCTGAACAGTTGCGCATCCAAATGATTGGAACCTTTAGCATGCATATTTTTCATTTTTGATCTGTAGTTACATCATACAAATAAATAGCGCACGTTACGATTCATCCATAAATAGGCTATTTTATTTCTATGAATGTGATTGGCTGTACACCGATGATATCGAATGAATTTGAGTCCACCATCACAGATATATCCCTGTAGAATAACCAGAACATCAATGATGTTGAAGCTCAAATACCAGAGATTGATAATAAACTGATAAAGAAAAATATCCAGAAAATTTCAATATTAACATCAGACTAAATTAGCACATAATTATATTCTGGTCTTAAAAATGTGCTGCAGGACCTTCAAATGGTGGAAAATCATGCAAAATTCAACATTTCAAGGCTTGAATTGGTCCAAAAACAACATAAAATGATCAATATTGAGATATTCATATTAATACTTCCTAAATTTGGGGATAAAAGCGAAGTCCCCGCAAGATTATTCATATTCAGGAAAGAAAATTACCCCAAGAGAAGAGACCTGTGTCACTAAAAGTTTATGTGAAAATTTGTTGTCTTGTAATCGGGAAACCGAGAGATAACTGCCCACCCCACCCCATCGTTCCTTTCGACAGTCGGAAGGCCTAGATGATTTAAATTGGTTAGATAAATTGAGGTATAATGACGAGGCGTAGGAAGCTATTTTGATGTGAGGGCGACGCGATTAATACAGATTACTATTTTTTCTGTGTGAGAAAATTATTTGCGTGTTAGCACAAATCCAAGCGTGTGGCAAGAGCTTCATGCATGTAGTCCCGGGATCCGTGAAAGGGCCTCTAATGGGGTTCGGGGCAAAAGCCCCGATGGGCATCAGGGAGGGGAAGCCCCGAATGCTTTTCGATTGTAGCATTTTCTAAGATTATATTTGGGCCTTTCTGAGACTTAGTGAGCATGATTTTGGGGGATCAGAAATATTGTTCTTGTCCAGAAAACCAGTGGCCTTGCCAAGGGGGCATAGGGGCACGTGTCCCAAGATTTTCTTCTTGACCCCATGTGCCCCCAGATTACCTAGACAATGTGGTATCATGTGTGATTAAGGTAAGAAATATACTCGAAATTTTCCACATTTTTTCAAACCGTGTAATGCTTGCATATCATAATAACATAATAACATAATATCAGTCCTTGGATTTTTTTTGGATTAGTGCATTTTTCATTTAAAAAAAAGGTATATTTTAAATCGCAGCCGCAAATGTCTTTTAAAATGTGTGGCTTTTCCACACTTGGTTGCCCTTCCTGTGGGAGCAACACCTTCTATGACTCGATACGCACTTGGTGTGGACGTATTCCGGCATTGTTTACACAAACCGAGTATGCACAAATATTTCATTTGTGCTGTTTTGCGAGTCTTAGAAGAGTAGGGAGGGAGTCTTTCAGCCAGAATGGCGCTTTCAGTATGAATGCGACATTAACGGAAATCATACACAATTCGAAATACTGTGTTAAATCCGGTAAATGAAAATTCATTTTTATGACAAATTGACTTCAGAATTTTTTTTTTGAATACCTCACACAATTAAACATCAACTTTTTGCACAAAGAAAAACAAAGGAAAGTGTATAGTCAGATAGTGGACATTCGTAATTAAACACGTATACCTTAAAATCCTCAAACCTTGGGTTTGTACTTTATGTTGCGACACTTAGCGATGGAGTTGTGCATGAAATGAACAGGAATTTTGAAACTGTTTAGCCAAGCGAAAAATCGATAACAATGTCATGCAGTTTCGTACATTTAACTGTTCAAGAATGCTTTTCACCATATAGGAAGCGTTTACTAATGAACCCTCTGTTGGATGAAATCGTATATACATTCGTACATTCGAGCCAACGAAGAGCACACGAACTGGGGCGTCCAAGCTATCGAACGTCTGTAAAATAGCAAAATTATGAACTCCACAGAAACCGAAGTGACCCTCGAAATGGATTTTTTATCCGAATTGAAAAAAGCACTATAGCCTATTATAAGAAACATTGAAATACGACAGAAAGAAGAAGAAGGACTGAAAATACAAGATTGAGACTCTCATTTTTGATTGCATGCTAGCATGACAGATAACAAAACCATTTAAAGTTGCCGGTCCGAACGAAAATACGGATCACCTCCTTGTGATGGCATTAGCTCAAAACCTCTTAAAGAGGTATCTGAGCTAAAAATGTATGCTTATTGTTTGTACGCGTCCACGCACATTACAGCATCCTTTTTTGGAAAATGTTAAACGAAAGTAACCAAATTTTGACATTTAATAAGAAGTTTGGCGAATCACTTTTTTTACAGGTTTTTTGCACTTCAGCATAATTTTGACGATTCAATGCATGCTAGCGTCTGGGTCCTTGCCAGAGTACATGGACACCCGATCTCTTTAGCACAATAGATTTACATTAAAACTAAAGAGAAAACAAGAGTAGGGTGATATAAGAAAAAAATAAGCTTCCTTCTCTGTTAAATTTTGCACTTTTTTCTTGTTACCTAAGTGACATAATTCTTGCGGAGAGTTTCATGCTTGTCATAGATGGAAAGGTTGTCAGTGATATTGCAGGATTTATTTCGGCCTTGACAATGTTGTTTGCCTCATTTTACATATTTGGCATTGAATACAGCATAGAAACAGCCGCAGTTATGGACTTCATACAGAGGTATTGTGTTACTCTATTTCATTGTTTTTACTTCACATTTGACTAAAACATTTGTCAACACATGTGATGTCACATCTGCACTTCCAAGAACTTTAGCAAGTTTTTGTTAAATATAATTTTTCTCACTGAAATTGTTAGTGAACCTGAAAAGAGGTAAAAGCTTTCTTGTCATTGATAAATTTACCTATCCTTTCATACATATTCTAAACGTTGTTTTGATAACATAAAAGATGTAATTAGATATATAGAAACACATAAGAATTGTGCAGGAATGTGCACATTTGGGATACAGTAATCAATCTAAAAGTCATTTTCTGTTAAAGACATTTTGTAACAACAGTTTTGCTACTTGTAAATTGTTATAACTTTTGAAGGAAATAAGAAATTGACAAAATGTTTTCACCAATTTGTTTTTAAGAATTTTTCTCCATCATAAAAAGAGAAATCCATGGGAATATTCCTTTAAGGTGCCTAGAAATAAAATAAGAACTATTTATATGCACAAGAACACACTTAATGGCAATTCTTTTGTAGCTCGACTATTCGAAGAATAGTAAGAGCTATACTCACTTGGCGTCGGCGTCCACTTTTCCATGCTAAGAACTTATTCAACTTTAGCCGGGAGTGATAAACTTGGTGTAAGAAATCTAACACCAAATTCATCTCTAGAAATTTTAGGAGGGTATTTTATGAAGAACAGAACAAAAATTAATATTAATTTCATTCCAGTTTTAGGCTGATTTGTTTGTATCTAATTTTGCCAAAAACTTTCCAGTGAACTAATAGTCATAAGCAGAAATCATTTAAGGATGCTTCTTTGTTTTTTAACATGTGGAAGTAGTTTATTTTAAAATAAGTTTTACTTTTCATTACATTTTAACTCCACCCAACTTAACCTTTTGGACTACCCAACACACAATTGTTAAGTAATGAACCCAATGAATATTCACCATACTTAGAATTAATGATTGAATCTTAATTAACTTCTTGATACCGTATAATTTTTTGGTATGTACTTAGACAATAGCGTTTGGAATGTTGTTGAGTTCATTGTCTATGTCCAGCTGTAGAACATTCTTTTGTCTCTTACTTTCTTGTGATTTTACAGGCATTTTCATATGTTCATACCTAAAATAATGTTTGGATTTCTAAGGGCAAGGTGGGATTATTTGATTGATGTCATTCATAAGGAACTGGTTTAAATAACCTTGCCTTCAGCAAGCAAATGCGTAATAGATAATAAGTAACGCTTTAGTAATTAATCCATTGAATATTCACCATTCTTAAAATTAATGACTGAATTGAAATGAATTACAGGTTACCCTGAAATCTCTTGGTGTCAACTTTAGAAGATTTTGATATGGTGTGCAATAAATTGTGCAGGCTATGGAACAAGATTTCATTTGATCTCTTTCACTCCTGTCATACTACTGTAAGGTCATATTCACCTGATCAGGGAGTTCTTAACAACTCCCTGATCTGATAATGAAATCTAATGGTTTTGGGGAAGTGAACGCAATTGGATTCATGTCATTTTCCTACCGTATTAGTCAAAAAAGCATAATAGAGTATAATAGAATGAGAATAAGGGTTGTAAGCTTGGCATCCTTCTTTCTCGTCTGCAAGGGGATGTCTATTTGTAAGACACTTATACTGAATTTACATATGACGTCATTTATAAGTAAGACTGACGCTGGATCACAAATGAGTTAAGTTAGGTTAGGTAACGGTCCAGATTTTAAGCTAATCAGACAAATGCAACAGATGACGTCATATGCAAATTCAGTATAAATGTCTTGCAAATAGACAACTCCTTGACTGCAAGCGGTTCAAATTGAATACGAACGACATCCCCTTTATTATGAGAATGTTTTTCATTTATTTCAAATCATTTTCATTATAGCTTCAACTTGAAAATGGCAAATTGAGAGCTTAATAGCCCGAAAACATTCGTTATCCGACGCTATTTGTACGTGGTTATTTATATGTGTGATGCATTGTTTACAATTGGCAGTCCCGTAAATGATGTAGCAAGCTGTTAAGACGTCACAAATCCCTTTCAACGTTTTTCAAAGTCCTTTTTCGTCATGAAAATGGACTTATTTACAGAATGCCTTGACAGATTACTGAATTTGGGGATATGAAAAACCTATATCAGGTTAAATATATTTTTTTTTAAAGGCATGGCAAGACCACTTTATCTGATGGATTCCATCCATAAACAAATTTTAATCTGGAGAATTGAAAATAGTTGATTGGTCTGCTACATGCGCCTAATCATTTTAAAGTTTGAGATAATGCACTTTTTTTCTTCGTTCCTTAGTTATAATGGTTTAACTTCAACTCCCTTGCTTCAGGTGTAAGTATAAACGAAAAGGAAAAATAAACCAGATTCTTCATATTCTTTCAAGGATTGATTGATTGATTGTTTGGTTGTAAGATTACAAAATGGACTTATAAAGGAGCTTAATTGCCTTTTCTATTACCCAAATCATTATAAGGCATATATTAAACAAAACTTTAATTTAGTAATATTTATTTTGAAGCTTTTTACTTCTTTTTGTAAGTTCTGAATTTCAACAGAGATATTAAGGGAGTCTATAATGCGCTGCAAACTGAGAAAAACATTTGTTGTTGTTTTCTATGCAGTGGATGCAGTGTAAATGAAACAGTGCAAATTGTTTTCTACATTCCTTTTTCTTTTGTTTACCAGTTTAGTAATCCTCTTGCTTGTGGTCGAAGTGAGCAATGAGTGAATAGCAAGTCAGAGAGGAAGATATATACATTACATAAAATAACCTAGGATGAGACTTATGTACATGTTATTTTATTTTTCCTTATACATGAAATCAATTTCCTCTCTGCTACCTATCATTGTTACTTTCAGATGCCTTTTCACCATAAATCCTGACAGGGGCCACAAGGTGCCGGAAGGGAAAAGCAGAAGGCATTCTATCAATCCCAAAGTGATGCATTTAATCAATGCAGTCCAAGATTATAACACTGATAAACTTTTAAGTATTGAAGTGTAATGTTGGATAAAAAAGACTGCAACAGCCGAGCTTAAAATCTGGGGCATGTCTGAGGTATTCTGGTTGTGTATGTGTCTTGGTGGGGGAAGTCTGCAAAATAAATTCTTCATATGATTGCCTGGGACAACCATATTATATGGTCAAACAATTAGCTAATTAACATTTCAATCGGCCTGATGGACAACATGTGACTGTCTGATACAGTAGTATTCAATTGGGTCTCGCCAAGACTCTCAACTCATGAGCCAATGTTGGAAACCCACTTCAATTTGTATCATATTTACCCCTTCAAACATCAGAAATCGCAGAGCTATTTCTCCTCACACCTCCGCCCCACCGCAACACATACACATGCTTTGGGTTGGGTATTGAAAATTATTATATTCTATATATTGTACTTGTACTGAATAAAGTGAATTTGAATATTGACAGTTATAGCCACACTTTTCTTTCTTGGAGTAATTGCATTTGAATTCTGCCAATTATTATACCCCACGTGTTTTACTTGGAATAATTTAATTGAATGTGAACATCACCAATCATCATATTTCAACCATTTTACTTGAAAATTTTAATTTAATTTGAGTATTGACAATTATTATATTCCATATATTGTACTTCTACTGGATGAGTTGAATTTTAATATTGACAGTTATAACCACACTTTTCTTTCTTGGACTAATTTAATTGAATTTAAAATCTGCCAATTATTTTACTCCAAATGTTTTATTTAGAATAATTAAATTTGAACATTACGTATCATTATATTCCAACCATTCTACTTGAAAAGTTAAATTGCATTTGAGTATTAACAACTATTTTACTCCATATGTTTTGCTTGTATTTAATGCATCGAATTTGAATAGTTTTAATTAGAGCCACACTTTTCTTTCTTGGGCTAATTGAATTGAAATTGAATATTATAAATTTTTAAAAAGTCATCTGAATATGAATTATTATGTTTTTACAGATACATTTGATGTATTGATTCTGATCAGAGCCACTATGCACTTCCTAAAGTTCATAGTGAAAATGATAGGAACAGGTACCATAGGCTTCTGCTGGACAATTAACACTTAATTCTGAGGGTTGTGAAAGGAAGAACTTCCATACCTATGGTTTAGTATGAACACAACAATACATTACAATACTTCAATTTGTTTGGGTATATAATGAAGATCAAATCTTCTTCATCAAATCCCTTCAGTTTTCGAAAGAATAGCAAGGATTTAAAACAATAGAATGTAGCTGTAATGTAAATGTAGCTCATATATCAAAAGTGTAACACAAATTTGCATGTTTGTAGAACATTCTTTAGATGACTAGTGTTGAATTCATCTCTTTCATATTTAAATGGACTCTAAATTCATACAGCTAATATTCCTCTCAGTGCATCTTCAAGACATAAGGGAAATTTTTCAAGGAATATTCCAATGAAATTTCATTTTTACATATTTCATAGAGGACAAAAAAAAACTGGTGAAAACCCCATGTCCATAGCTTATTCCTCCTACAAGAACTTATGGTACAATAACCATTTTCTTGCACGCATAAAAGTAAATGAAGTGCTGAGTCTAAAACAACTCTTCCATCCATTATAGCTGCAAATGTTTCTCAAATGTTTATTTTCTTAATTGAAATTTCATCCTTGTGGTTTACTGATTTTCACACGTGTTGCGCTCCAATTCTGCATGAGTAGAATCATGAAAAAATGTAATTACTCCTTAGAAAATCTTTGGAAAAATTTTCAAATTATATTGAAACTCAATTTTAAATTCAAAGAAATTCATAATGTTTTTAACAACTTCTGTCGTTATGTTGTATGAGTGGCTTAAGCTCCTACCAAAGTCACTTTAATGTGCAAGAAAATCGTTATTGTGCAATAATTTCTTCTATAATAAGCTATGGTCATGGGACTTTCACTGAAAATCTTTTTGTGTTTTTGTTTTTTAGGTCTTTTTTAGAATTTTGCTCACATATGCTCATGTGGATTGTTTTTGTGAAATGCAAAAAAATTGGAGTAACAAGTCATGATCTAACAATAGACGGAGTCGTAAAATGTTCATAATGTTCTACTTACAAAATGAACAAGTTCTGTATTGTTTGTTCTTCAAAAATACAGGAAAAACTGTATTACATTGTTACGATCATATACAAGAAGTTTATTTTTTCATTAGTTCTGCTATTGCAATTTCCAAGAAAGAAATGAATTTTGTGTGAATTTTCAATATTTTTCAAACAATTATTTTCAAATAGACTTCACAGATAACAATTTAAGAATTAAAACTTTGTCATTTTGGTGAACCAACAACAACGTAAAAGCCAACATTGATGCTGCAGGTTGTGGAGCAGTTCTTACTACTCTTCATATAGTCGAGTTTAAAATTGAATCAGATTGGAATATAAAATATATTTGACATTTGCTTCATTTGATTCATTTGTGTGTTTTGTTATTTTTCTATTGTAAATATGTTTTGTTTGATGAATTAACAGGTGGACATTTTACAGTGATTATGTGCTTTTTTTTTGATAACTTTCTTAAATTGAAGTGGCACCAAGTATGTGCGATGCAAGTTATATACCAGGTACCTGTTGTTGCTGCAGGTTTTATGATGCAGTTACATTTTACATGACTGCAGTTCAAACAGATAGCACAGGTGTTTCAAATTTGTGGTGGAAAAAACACAAGACACAAATTAATCCAGTGTTACTGACAATTACGTCAGAAAAAGAGAGCCATCGCCCTTCCTGCCATTATTCACGGGGGCAATAGTACCCTTTTATTATAGACCATTTTTATTCAACAGTAGTAAATAACAGAAAGGAGCAACCATGAAATGGTGTCATTTTGACAAAATTTCATTGTCCAAAAATTTGTGACATGAACAGTTTGTTACAAAATAAACATAAACAGATGTATCAAAATTTGTCTAACATTTTTTGACATGTTTTACTCATTCACTCACACTCATTGACACGAGGTCATGTTTTTTGTGACTATATACTATTCTTTTATATTGCATAGGGCCTGCTGTATCATAACATGTCAGTCTTTTCATGAAGGAACTTGAGTCTGTGATTGTGGGGAAGCACCATGAAATTATACATAACCAAACTATTCTTTTTATGTGTATCCCCTGTGTACTGGTGGTGATGTGTGAATCTATGGTGCCAAAAATTATGTGACATTTGATTTATGTGACAAGTTTGAAATTTTGTGACTTGGCATTTCGTTACAAGCAGTCAATCACCAACCCATTCTCTGAAATAGATAGCCTATCATCTCTTCAGTGATATCTTTATCTTTTCCCTTGCTGTGAAGTTCATATGGATTCGCAAGCCCCAAGATTGGGCTGTAAGTTAGGCAGTGAAATTGATATGAGTTCTGCTACGTCATGATTTTTATATCGGGAAACATGAACGTTGGACCCAATGATGTCCTTTTATACCCCTGCAGGTTGGAGAGGGGTCTAATTTTGAAGTTGTTTTTAATTCATTTATTTTTTATTTATTTATAGGGACTTTATGCCCTTTCTTTTGAGTCTGCCCATTTGCTCTGATATCATTTCGGCGTCCCTGGTTACTGATAAAATATGCATGACTTTGTGTATTTTTAACTCCCAAAAGAAGGAGATGGCAGCTCCAACCATATGAACGTCATATTTAGTTTTGTAGGTGTACTTTTGACTCAAACCTATGCATACATCAATTTTATATCAAACACTGTGTAGATTTGATCTAATTTATATTTTGTGGCTGGCATTTGAAAATAAAATTATGGGCATTCATACTCGAATATAGGTGTCATAGTTACAGTTTTTGTTTTACAACACAGAAGCATATTGTCAATTTGGACAGCAAATTGTAGAAAAGGATATAAATTTTACTGAAAGTGGCTGGCAGTAATTCTGCCAACAAATGACAGTGGTCACTGCAAATACTGTAAGTAACATTAACAGCATAGCATGCCAAAAATTTAAAAGGAAATTGTAGATACTTACAATGAATTGTAAATTTGAATTTTGAAATCATGTAAAATGGTTTTACATGAAACTGTTAAGTATCTCAAATTTACACTAAACTGTAGAATGCTTTTACAGTAAATTGTTAAGGCATTTACATAAAATTGTAAATTTTACAGTTAAGTACCATTATCACCTCTTACAATATTCAAAGCGACTGCTGTAAATTTTACAGTTATTTGTTGGTAGAATTGCTGGCAGTCATTTTACTTTCAAATTTACGATTTTTTTACAGTGTAGGGAATCTACCTACTGTGGTGTAGCGGTTATCATACCTGTCTACAGACCACGAGGCCCTGGATTCAAGCCTGGGTTGGGTAGACACGCCAGTGCACCACAACTGGTTATCAAAGGCCGTGGACATTGACTTGGTTGTCGATGTTATGTCTGTCCGTACGTCGTGCCTGTGTTCTCGTCCGGGTCGTAATAAGCGTTTCGTGACAGCATCGTTACTATCATAACCGAATACGCAGGCGACAACCCCGTCATTGTAATTGTGTGTTCACTCGTCGTCGACAGTGTAGGGAGCGAATGGGGAGCCTGGAGGGAATGGGGAGCCTGTATACGGGAGATGGAGGAAATTGGGATCCTGTAAGGGGGGTTGGGGGTTGGGAGGTAGTCTAGATCCTCAATTCCAACTGCATATCTAAATCAGCTTATCACCGTTGCTTATACCATGCAATGCCCCCAGACGCGATTAATCTCTCAAGTGAACGGTGGCCCTACTAAACTTGAGATGCTGGCTACACCACTGGTGACCATGGGTAAATATCCCCAAACAGGGACGATGGTAAGAGAGAGACCATTCATTCACCATAGACTTTCCATCATTGTATGCTTCTGTCCTTTTGGTGAAAGGGCTATAGTCGTACAATGATTATATAGCAAGTACAGCTTGCAAGGGTAGTGGAATGGGGAAGAACACTAAAATTGTGAGTCTATGTGGCAAAATTGTGACAAATTCTGAAGTTCCAAGCCAATCTGAAGTAAACGGTCAATCAATCAGGGAATTTAACTATAAATTTAATTATCAAGAATACATTTTGTTGGGAAATGACACATAATGCACTCATACGAATATTGGCATTTGTTATTTGCACACCTTATCTTATCCTTTAAGATTGAAGTGACTTGTTTTATTGACTTTAAAAACTTTTTAGGAACAATGGTAAATGCAGACTTTTTATAAGCAAATTCCCCTGTTGCCAGGTTTTTTTTTTCTTTTCAAAATGCCCTGTGATAAATGAGTAGCATATGGGACTATGAGAAATTAAAACCTTCAAGTCTTTTTCTTTTGTAAGGGTTGAGTTGAAGTGTCAACATTGTTGATCTGAAAATGGAAGTCCTCTCCAGGTACAATCATTCTGCTGACTGAGGTCAAGTTTCAAAACAAAATTATTTAATAATACTTGCTGCTATTTTTATGTAGGCAAATGAGAGCAAGAAGAATCTACCGAAAATCTTAAATTACAAACTCAAAATATAGACTTGAAAGCATGAGTGGTGCTGAGAAAGCTATACTTTCCTCCTATTTTTTCAAAGTTAAAAGTCTGAACTAAATTGACATATTATAATTTTATCTCACTAACACAAAATAGTCATTCACTATTGGCCCACCAAAAAGCACAACAATGGAATGTATCCAACATAGCTTCAAACCAGCTTATTTTGGAAAATCTATATTCTTTCGTTGCGTACCTGACACTGTTGTCTCACTGCAGCAACCAAACAGTAATTTCATGGCACTAACATATTAAACTGAGTTTGAATTACAAAATTGAAGATTAAATAGCTTCAACTAGAATTTAAAGACAAGTCAATGTTCAAATCCGTACCCTGCTATATTTTTTGCTCTACCACAATATTACTTGATATATATATATATATATATATATATATATATATATATATATATATATATATATATATATATATATATATATATATATATATATATACATACATATATATATATATATATATATATATATATATATATATTTATATATATATATATACATACATATATATATATATATTTATATTTATATATATATATATATATATATATATATATATATATATATATATATATATATATATATATATATATATATATATATATATATATATATATATATATATATATATATATATATATATATATATATATATATATCTATATCTATATATATATCTATATCTATATATATATAAAAGATAAGTTCCGCGCATTGGCCATTACAAACAAAACAAAATAGTAAAAAATGACAATGTCTCTAGCCAACAGATTATTTTAAAAACCAAATATTTCGAAAACTCCCGTTTCCTTCTTCAGTGGTATGAAGTTAAATGACGCTAACAGTTAACAGCGATGATAGCTTGCACGTTAGCACATTTCAAAGAGCGCCAAAAATCGTACGCGTAAAATAGTAGGCGCAAAAGGGGAAAAGCGCGCAGAAAAAAGACACAAAACCAAAAAAAAAAAAACCGGCGCCAAAATGCGCTGAAGCACAAAAACAAGAGAAGGACTAATGAGACGAAGTGAAAGTGGAAACATTTTCCCTAAAAACAGAAAAAGGAGAAAGATAAGACAGGTCTTTATTAAGTCCATGGATGTGGCTCTTAGTTTTAATCATACATTTCAATTCAAACAACTTTCTGTCTTCCGTGCTTCTAAAGTTCCCCTGATGAGAACCACCTTCAAATGTTCCAACTTATGTCTAGGCAAATTAAAATGCCCTGCCACGGATAACCCTCACTGTCACCATCGAAATCGCGAATAGACTGCTTGTGGTTATTGAACCTCAATCGGAAAGAGGTTCCAGTCTCACCAATGTAAGAAATTTCCGGACATTTCGAACACATCACGCAGTAAACCACGTTAGAAGAATCACAGGAAAAAAGTTCCCGGTTTGATCACGTTATTCCTCGGGAGAGATACCGTCTCATCCGTGACTATGTGCATGCAGATTTGACAACGCGGCTTCCTGCAGGGTTTATTGCCTCGTCCAGGCATCCTGCGCGATATGTTGGAACGTACCAACAAATTCCTAAGACTCGGCGGCTGCTTTAGTGCCACAACCGGTGGTGCAGAGAAAATTCCTCCAACCTCTGGGGCGTGTTTCAATATCCCCCATGACGATTTAATACACTTCAAGAGAGGCTGTATCTGTGTACTGTGCGAAACTACGAGGGGAATACGTGCGGTCTTAGTCTTGATCCGATACTCTAAAAGCTCACTGCGATTGACAGGAATAACCTTGTCCATGAATTTCTTACCTAGTTTTTAATAGCAATCATTCCCAAAACACTAAGGAATCTATCATGTATAGCCAGTTTCTTCGTCTTAAGAGAATTTGTTCTGACCCTCTTAATCTCAAGATCCAACTTAACGTTATGTCGGGGCACTTTCTTAAAAGGGGCTATCCCTTGAAACTGTTAAGGAAATTCATGGACAAGGTTATTCTTGTCAATCGCAGTGAGCTTTTAGAGTATGTCGAAAAGCAAGTAGTACTAACAAGCAGCAGATACCAGCACTGTGTGGGTTCATTTCTGCCATTGGATGCCCCCCAAGTGAACTTACCACCATTGACTTTTATCTGTCCATTACCGAGCCTATCACAGAGTACAATGTTGTGAAAGAACTGTTGCGTCAATGCGAGAAGGCTACTGAGGAAGTTGGACAGCGTTACACAATAACTACATTTGACCTTGGTGTAATCATGAAAGCCATGCCTATCATATGGGACAACCCTGCAGCTTACAAGAACCACATCGTCCTCATTGAACCTTCCATACCATCATGAACTACTTGAATATGCTTGGACATAAGATGGCTGGTTCGGGCTACTCTGAGCTCATTAAAGAAGCAAATCTCACAACCTCTGGCTGCCTGAAAGGAGTTCTAAATGGCAAAGCGTATAGCAAGTCCATGTGGTGTCTGAAAGTAGTAAGTGAAGCCTTAGAACGACTACTTCTTTCAGCTTATTTCGCCCAGAGGGATGAAACTGCTCACGGCCCCACAAATGCAGATGCTCTGGATGCCTTGATAACACTCTGTAATGCTGAAAACTTTAATGCTGTTCTTCAAGATCCTACAATTCAGCAGTATCTGAATGACTACACGGTGTTCCAAGAGCGAGTCCTAAATGGAGAACTAGGAAAGACCGCCAAGTTCTGATATCTTTTTTTGGATCATGCACACCGTATCTTCATGCTGCTCTATGCAGTAAAGACAAACAATCTGAAATTGTACCACAAGTGCATGGCGGACATGGCAGACTTGTTCTTTAGCTTTGAGGAATCAATTACTCTAGATACCTCACCTGGTTTGATGCATTTCTCGCCAACATTGAGGTCAGTCATCCAGGAGCTACTCGATTACTAGAGAAAGGAGCCATATCCGTTGCCAGGTCTAGAATACCCGGTAACTTATGTGCCGTAGACAAGACGATAGAGGAAACCTTCATGAAGTTTGCCAAGTCCCATGCTGGTGCTGGTGGAGCTGGTCTTACTGGAATCTTAGAGAACTACGGTGCTTACCAGCGATGGATTCGGACGACATCAGAACGTAGTAAGTACTACCAGGCCACATTGAGATGTGTGACATGTGTCTTGACAATGATAACGCCAAGTGTGGCAAGCACCGT
>JAIGNY010000200.1:100000-115000 GCA_020152595.1 Chiridota heheva
GCTACAGCTTGCTCCTAGAATTAGTAATTGGAAGATAAAAGCCTGTTTTAATGTACACTTAAGCTGAAGAGTACTTTTCAGACTTAAAATGTCAGACTGCTGAGGTTAGTTATTTCTCCCCACCAACATACACCAATACCCTACACTCTCCACTAATTTCATGTTAGGATAGATCATTGTTAGGCAGGCATATATGCAATGCTCATAACAGTTAGCTGCTTGAGTTGGTATAGGAAAGATAAAAGGCTTCAGTAAGGTCTTCTATCTGGCGAGGTCACTTATCAAAATATAAAATGAAGAAACATTATGTTTGCCATGGTTTTGTGCAATTTCTTGGTATTTCAATAACATTGTCTTATACTATAGTAGTCCATTAACATTAACAACTAGAAAAAAACATTTGATGATGTAATATTAGTCAAAATTATCAGTAAGATCAATAAAGGTTTGCAGAACTTTGTCTAAATTTCCAAATCATTCTAACATAATATTTAATCTCTTATTAATTTATTTCTATATCTTTAAATATAATGTTGTTGTAAGTGATTTTAAGATTATATTGAGCATTAAAATGTATTTACAAGAAAAGATAAGTAATAATGAGTTCTGAAGCCACAATTGACATGAAGAACATTTGAAGTTTTACCATTTCCTTTGGTTTGTTGTCAAAATTTCCTCTTTTTAATGGGAATAAACAAAAATCTTTTTCAAATCACAGAAAGGTGAAACATTAGAAAATTTTCCATTTTTCATAATGACACAGGTTTGGTTTGATGAGGTTTAACTGCCCCGAGACAGTTAGAGTCCAACGTGCCAAGCGGGTGTTAGATAATTAAGATGCAAAGGCTAGGAAAGAGATGATTTGAAAAAGAGGAAAGGATGAAGAGAAGTGACAATTGTAGAGGATATAAGTTTTAGAAGTAAAGGTGGTGAGGAGATAGGGAGAGGGATGTGAGATAGGAAAAGATGGGGGTGTGGGGAGATTAGATTAAGTGGAAAAGGTTGCTGTTGCGGAGGAAGGTGATATTGTTGGAGGGGGATTGTTCTTGAAGAAGTCGGAAATAGTGGTGGCAGAGGATAGGAAAGATCTGGAGTTGGCGTAAATCGAGCACGTTAAGAGGATATGATTGATCATAATGACAGAGTAGTCCCACATATAGAAAACATACCAAGCCTTAATATTCCAACATAACCAATATGAATGTTAAATGAGCCCTTGTTGTCTTCTAAAAATGATTATTTGCATTGAGACTCCTCCGTGGGAATGCCTATCAAGCTAGCGTCCCTGGTTTGATTCCCAGTAGATCCCCAGCCAATGCTCCACAACTGGTTAATAACACGGATATAGGCATCTTTATATAAATTCTCCAATGGAGTTTTGGCAGGATGTTTTAGCGTGAATTTTGTAAAATGACAAATAACAAAATAAGTTTTGAGCTGGTTGTCAATAATAGTTCTTTATATACCGTATTATTTTCCAATCTAAAATTGTATTTCAAATAGTGTTTTCATGATTACTCTTCAATACAAATCGCAATGGAAAAGGATAAACCAAAGTTGACATCCCCTCCTGACAACCCCAAAAATATATTCAATAACTCTCTGGACTTCAACTGCCTTTGACACCCAGAGTTATATTGATCTCATACACAATATCACTCACTTGAGGTGTGTGTGTGTGTGTGTGTGCTGTTGCATTCCACAAAAGTTTGATTAATGGCGATCAAGTAGTTCAAATGCACAGGAAATCGTGCAATTACACTATGCAGCTCAATTCTTAACTCCTTGCATGTGAGAAGCAGGACACCATTGAACATTCCTTCTATTGTGTAAGTTCTTTAAAGGTGAAGAGTGCTTTCTGTTGCTACATAATATACTTGACATATTCAGTACTCATGTTTTACATCACAGATATTATGTGGGGCTGGGTTGTATATTTAGAGACAAAATTTAATCTCTGTCACGATTTGATGCAGGGACTAAGGAAGGGTTCCCCCAAAAGAAAGCTGTAAATACAAATAGTTTTGCACTACTCCAGTAAAACAAAAAACACTTTAAATGAAATTGTTCAGAATATCGTTAACAAGTTTAGAAATTGTAGAAATGTAATACAAATAAGATTTTTTTGAAAGATTTTCTAGGATCTTTTGGTATGAATAATGACCACCAGAACAAGGAGGGGAATAGTGGAAGGAATCACACTAATAACAAGTAAATCTTTTACTTAAAAATTAAGTTGAACAAATGGAAAGCCTAGCTTTTAATAGATTGTATAGGCAGGCTCTAGTGGGTTTGCGAATCTTGTGATATGTAATATTGCACATGTAAATTTTCTGCAGATACCCCGACTTGTTTGAAGCTTTATAAGGACTAGGACTTATTTTAAAGTAATTAGGATAAAGTGGTTTTATGTTTCCATCAAATTTGTTTCAATGGGGATAAGTGTAAACCATGGTCTCACATTGGTTAAGGAGACCAGAAGAGAGATCTTGGAGCCTTAAGTACAGTAATAACTTTTCAGAAAGTGTTAGTTTCTTTAGAAATCTTAACTGAAGGTTGGAATTTCTTTTTAAAATGTATTTTTTGTCAGAGAAACTTAGGCAGGTTAAAGACTAGTTTCCTTAGAAAATCTACAAAGCATTTCCAATATTGTTCGGAGACACTCAATTGTCTCTCATCCAACTTGAGGTCATGACAGTTTGGGCAAACTAATTCTAAGTATTACTCCCAATCCAAATCCAGCCGGTATATACTGAAATTAAGGGAAGTTAATAGAACTGATGTTGAGCTACATGTATCTGCTTTGCCACAGATCATAAGTTTCATGACAGTTACAACTTGCTGACACGCCTCATCAATCAATCAAATTGCAGGAAACTTGAATATTGAATTTGAATGAGTGTGTGTTATTTTCTCTGTAAATACTCAGGGTGATGCACCTTACTTTAGGCCTGCACTCAGTCTTGGTCTAACAAACGTTGTATCCCATGATTCACAAGCCAAAAATACGGTAGCCTTGGACTATCGGATAAGCTTAGCGCAGAAGGGCACAGTAGACCTATGCTGGAACCAAAAGGTAGATAATAGTCAGTATTAAGGGTATATGGACAAGTGGCATTAACATGAGTTAAAGGGGTTTTAAATTCGCTATAATTCTTGAAACTAGCAAAAATGTTTCATTAATTTGCTTAAAATTTTTTACAGTATTTTAAGGTTTGATGACTTAAAATCATAAATTATTTAAATGTAAGTTTATGACTTCAAGAAAAGAACACCTATGAATTTCCTTAAAGAATTAAATAAAAGATTTTAAGCGTTCTTTCTTTTGCCATACTCACACGTTTTGCATGCATTAAACATACTTCCGGATTTTGATGAGCAATAATTATGAAACTGCATGTAACAATTTCTGAGTTATAGACTAAGCTGTTCAGATTTTAAAGCTCTGTCTTATGAACAAAGAATTTCTACCTTTGAGGCTTTAAAGTGTCCAATCATTTTTAGCAGTTTAGCTAATGTTGATCAGTACAAAAGTGGCCTTAATTGAATACAAACAACTGATTATGTTTTAATCTGTCTGCATAAACTGAGAACTACCCTCATATAAGGCCCTCAGAAAAAAAAATGACCAAAAGAGGCCCACAGGAAACCATGTGAAGTCAGCTGTGCCCTTACAGAAATCTCATATATGGCTTTATATCTGACGTATATCAAGGTATATAGGGCTTTATATAGCATACAAATCTTGATATAATTCCGTATATAAGGAAATTGTATTTATATATTAAATTTTATGAAGCCATATAAAGTCAGATATTGTATATACAGAAGAATTGTTTTATTTGGGAATACAATTTATACATTCTGTATAAAGCCAGATGAACTATATACAGATGGTATTGATTTATATGGCGTTATAAAGAATGATATACCTTAGTAAATATATAAAGTTTATATACATATAGAGATGTATACAACTATATAAAGCCAGATATAGTAGAAGGCATATGGTATGTGTATATACAGATTTATATGGCTTTATAATGCATGATATATTTATATAAAGTTTATGCATAGAGAGATGTGTACAACTATATAATGTCATATATAGTATATACAGGGGGCATATTTTATGGGAGAGGGGGAGGGGGGTTTAGCGGGACAGAGAGGAAAGCAAAAATCTAAGTTTTAAACTTTCCTTTCCCCACCCTCCGCTACCCAAAAAAAATGAAGATAATTGCCCGAAAATAAAGGAAGTGTGATTATTTTATGAAGAGCTTCTTATGGAAGCAAGCCAATGTAGGCCTAAATGTTTATCTTTTTGCGGAATTAAAAACAATTTGTACCCACGTTTGATACTTTCAGTTTAGTACCAATCGAAAGTAGCCTAACAACTTAAGTATTGTGACGGTGTATTTTTATCATCTTGAACTTGAACAACTTGGACCTTTTATTTCAATCTCTGTTGACCCCTTCCAGGATATGAGAGATACAGTAGCTGTGAGCCCTTTAATAGTAGGCATATTAGTATTGTAGTACCTCACGCAACAGGTTTGGATGCGCGATCAAGACTTTAAAGGACACTTTCCACCCACTTTCCGTTATTATATCAGAGCCTGTAAGGCTGTATATATCTTCACAACCATAGGTGAGTTTTAGGATCCTAAATAGTATCTTCATGCGCGACCCCAAGTGTAATTTAGAAAGGAGGTAGGGTGCTAGACTTGTCGAGGGGCACATTAATGCGAGAAGCGCTGTGTCGTTTCGGCGTGGAGTCTAGGGGCCTAAGGCTCAATCCATGATGAAGAAGCTCTGGGATTTTATCTATAATCGTACCTCAGAATGAAACTATACTAACTGATAAGGACCATTCATGATGAGCCAAAAGAACAATTGCTTATTATGCTATTATTCTCTGTTCTGTATCCATGTAAGGTATTTCATTTATGAGGCTAATTAAGATTATTAAGTTTTTTTTTATTTTAATAAGGGCAGGGCGGATCCCAGGGGAAGGATGGACCCAAGGGGGCAGGGAGGACCCCCAGGTTGTAAGGGCGGGCCCACAGAGGGTCGAGGCGGGTAGCCAGTGTAAAACAGCAAAGTTAGGGGTCTGTAAATACCCAAGTTTGGCTCAATCATAGTCGTGACCATTGACCAGTATCACTGATTTTAAAAATCCATTCATTTTGATGCGAACTATGTTTGCCTACCATGTTATTGCATATGACTTAAAGCCTTGTGTTGTGTAATAAACTTACTAGGCTACAGATACTCACAGATCCTCTCTGACTTTAGGATTCTTCTGGATCCTCTTCTGTCAGCTCAAAGCTTGTATTCATGCTGAACTTATCTTGTCTAGTTGGGTTAATCTGGATGCATTCCTTGTAATCATAGTGTACTATAAGGGCTGGTTTTTCCAATGTGTGTCTACAGTATTTCATTATCTATTTTTTACAGTATCTTCATTTTCTAAAACTTTCGGTAATTTTCCTACTTTGGGGAAAATTCACTTTATTGCAGTAAAGTGTCTTTAAATTATGGGTCAATTTCTTCAATTTCCATCACTTATCTTTCGTTTTCAGAAAATGTTAGTGAAATATATTTTCCACTGGTTCTCTTCATCTAGTTACATATTTTATTGATAAAAGGTTCTTAGCTTTACAATTTAGGACAGTTTATACCTTTCATTGATTTTTATTTTTAAAATATTATTGAAGGTAAAAATAAACTATATGATAAAGGTGGGGCTGACCCCACCCCCCACCCCACCCCTCCCACCCCACCCCACCTTACCCCTACACACATTTTTTTGTGGATTTTGTTTATAAACTCATATCTACGTGATATATTATGCTTTACAAAGCCATATAAATCTGTATATACATATAAAATAAGCCCTATGTATTAACTATATTTGGCTTTATACAGTTGTATATACATTATTATGTTTTATAAAACTTGTATATCTAGTTTGATGTATCATGCTGTATATAGCCATTTAAAACTGTATATACAAATAAGATAAGCCCTCTGTATAGGCGTATACTATATCTGGCTTTATATAGTTGTATACATCCATATATGCATATCAACTTTATAGTATATCATGCTTTATATAACCATATAAATCTGTATATACACATAAAATATACCCCCTGTATATACTATATCTGGCTTTGTATAGTTGTATACATCTTTATATGTATATAAACTTTATATATCATGCTTTATATAGCCCATATAAATCTGTATATACACATGAAATATGCCCCTGTATATACTATATATGGCTTTATATAGTTGTACACATCTTTCTATGCATAAACTTTATATAAATATATCATGCATTATAAAGCCATATAAATCTGTATATACACATACCATATGCATTCTACTATATCTGGCTTTAAATAGTTGTATACATCTCTATATGTATATAAACTTTATATATTTACTAAGGTATATCATTCTTTATAACGCCATATAAATCAATACCATCTGTATATAGTTAATCTGGCTTTATACAAAATGTATAAATTGTATTCCCAAATAAAACAATTCTTCTGTATATACAATATCTGACTTTATATGACTTTATAAAACTTAATATATAAATACAATTTCCTTATATACGGAATTATATCAAGATTTGTATGGCTATATAAAGCCCTATATTCCTTGATATACGTCAGATATAAAGCCATATATGAGATTTCTGTAAGGGCACAGCTGACTTCACATGGCTTCCTGTGGGCCTGTTTTGGTCATTTTCTTTTCTCCGAGGGGCTTATATGAGGGTAGTTCTTAGTTTATGCAGACAGATTAAAACATAATCAGTTGTTTGTATTCATTTAAGGCCACTTTTGTACTGATCAACATTAGCTAAACTGCTACAAAATGATTGGACACTTTAAAGCCTCAAAGGTAGAAATTCTTTGTTCATAAGACAGAGCTTTAAAATCTGAGCAGCTCAGTTTATAACTCAGAAAAATGTTACATGCAGTTTCATAATTATTGTTCATCAAAATCCGAAGTATGTTTAATGCATGCAAAACTTGTGAGTATGGCAAAAGAACGAATGCTGAAAAATCTTTCATTTAATTCTGTAAGGAAATTTCATAGGTGTTCTTATCTTGAAGTCATAAACTTACATTTAAATAATTTATGATTTTAAGTCATCAAATCTTAAAATACTGTAAAAAATTTTAAGCAAATTAATGAAACATTTTTGCTAGTTTCAAGAATTATAGCGAATTTAAAACCCCTTCAACTCATGTTGTTGCCACTTGTCCATATACCCTTAATACTGACTATAATCTACCTTTTGGTTCCAGCATAGGTCTACTGTGCCCTTCTGCGCTAAGCTTATCCGATAGTCCAAGGCTACCGTATTTGTGGTTTGTGAATCATAGGATACAACGTTTGTTTGACCAAGACTGAGTGCAGGCCTAAAGTAGGGTGCATCACCTGAGTATTTACAGAGAAAATAACACACACTCATTCAAATTCAATATTCAAGTTTCCTGCAATTTGATTGATTGTCAGCAAGTTGTAACTGTCATGAAACTTATGATCTGTGGCAAAGCAGATACATGTAGCTCAACATCAGTTCTATTAACTTCCCTTAATTTCAGTATATACCGGCTGGATTTGGATTGGGAGTAATACAGAATTAGTTTGCCCAAACTGTCATGACCTCAAGTTGGATGAGAACAATTGAGTGTCTCCGAACAATATTGGAAATGCTTTGTAGATTTTCTAAGGAAACTAGTCTTTAACCTGCCTAAGTTTCTCTGACAAAAATACATTTAAAAAAATTCCAACCTTCAATGAAGATTTCTAAAGAAACTAACACTTTCTGAAAAGTTATTACTGTACTTAAGGCTCCAAGATCTCTCTTCTGATCTCCTAACCAATGTGAGACCATGGTTTACACTTTTCCCCATTGAAACAAATTTGATGGAAATATAAAACCACTTTATCCTGACTACCTTAAAATAAGTCCTAGTCGTTATAAAGCTTCAAACAAGTCAGGGTATCTGCAGAAAATTTACATGTGCAATATTACATATCAATACGTCACAAGATTTGCAAACCCACTAGAGCCTGCCTATACAATCTATTAAAAGCTAGGCTTTCCATTTGTTCAACTTAATTTTTAAGTAAAAGATTTACTTGTTATTAGTGATTCCTTCCACTATTCCCCTCCTTGTTCTGGTGGTCATTATTCATACCTAAAAGATCCTAGAAAATCTTTCAAAAAATCTTATTTGTATTACATTTCTACAATTTCTAAACTTGTTAACGATATTCTGAACAATTTCATTTTAAAGTGTTTTTTGTTTTACTGGAGTAGTGCAAAACTATTTGTATTTACAGCTTCCTTTGGGAACCCTTCCTTAGTCCCTGCATCAAATCGTGACAGAGATTAAATTTTGTCTCTAAATATACAACCCAGCCCCACATAATATCTGTGATGTAAAACATGTGTAAATGAGTACTGAATATGTCAGTATATTATGTAGCAACAGAAAGCACTCTTCACCTTTAAAGAACTTACACAATAGAAGGAATGTTCAATGGTGTCCTGCTTCTCACATGCAAGGAGTTAAGAATTGAGCTGCATAGTGTAATTGCACGATTTCCTGTGCATTTGAACTACTTGATCGCCATTAATCAAACTTTTGTGGAATGCAGCACACACACACACACACACCTCAAGTGAGTGATATTGTGTATGAGATCAATATAACTCTGGGTGTCAAAGGCAGTTGAAGTCCAGAGAGTTATTGAATATATTTTGGGGTTGTCAGGAGGGATGTCAACTTTGGTTTATCCTTTTCCATTGCGATTTGTATTGAAGAGTAATCATGAAAACACTATTTGAAATACAATTTTAGATTGGAAAATAATACGGTATATAAAGAACTATTATTGACAACCAGCTCAAAACTTATTTTGTTATTTGTCATTTTTACAAAATTCACGCTAAAAACATCCTGCCAAAACTCCATTGGAGAATTTATATAAAGATGCCTATATCCGTGTTATTAACCAGTTGTGGAGCATTGGCTGGGGATCTACTGGGAATCAAACCAGGGACGCTAGCTTGATAGGCATTCCCACGGAGGAGTCTCAATGCAAATAATCATTTTTAGAAGACAACAAGGCTCATTTAACATTCATATTGGTTATGTTGGAATATTAAGGCTTGGTATGTTTTCTATATGTGGGACTACTTTGTCATTATGATCAATCATATCCTCTTAACGTGCTCGATTTACGCCAACTCCAGATCTTTCCTATCCTCTGCCACCACTATTTCCGACTTCTTCAAGAACAATCCCCCTCAACAATATCACCTTCCTCCGCAACAGCAACCTTTCACTTAATCTAATCTCCCCACACCCCCATCTTTCTATCTCACATCCCTCTCTCTATCTCCTCACCACTTTTCTTCTAAAACTTATATCCTCTACAATTTTCATTTCTCTTCATCCTTTTCTCTTTTTCAAATCATCTCTTTCCTAGCCTTTGCATCTTAATTATCTACAACTTTGGAAAAACACAAAACTTACTCACAACAAAAATATTGAAGGGTATTGATTAGAAAATCATTGTTACTAGCAATTGTTGGGCCAAATTATATGTTGTATATGGTGGTTGGTTGTCTGATTAAATTTCTAATGGGGAAGGGGCATGGGAAAGTGTGTAAAACATGGTATATTATATCTTTATTCGTATACTGCTGATATTTAAGCTTTACTTATTATGGGGGTTTCAGGTGTTGAATCATTTTTATTTTGTTTATTTTATGTATTGATAAGTAATTAACTTTTATTTTGTCATGCTCTTGTAAAGCACTTAGAGCTTTCTTTTAACATAAGTGCTATATAAACATAATTTGATAAATTTTTAATTAATGATTATCATGACAAGGTTCAGGACTGGTAGTTTAAACCATGGTAAGGTTATATGGTTCATTTTATCTCAAAGATTGTAGAATACAGATTTTACCCGTTTGTCATACAGTATGTCTATGAAATTTCATGCTGCTAAGGAGGAAAGCAATGAATAAATGTGAATAAAATATTTATTAAAAAGTTTTTTATCCAATAGAATATTTTGGGATTGTTTTCATCTACTACCACTAAAAGCGCCCCTTTTCTTTGATATACGTTGCTAAGTGACTTAATGCCCCAACAATAGAAATCCTAATTTTTGCGTAAACCAGCCATAAATGTTAAAATCGTAAGAATTTTACACCCTCTCAATTATTTTAATCCTTTAAAATTTCCTCAAATAATATTTTGCTATGCAAAACATTCCTTAGCAACCAGAATAGTGCAATTTAACGATTTGTCTATGCGCGTTTTTCCTGTTCTACACATTATACATTTTTCAGAACTAGCTGTTCAAAGAAGCATTTTTAAGTTGTAGAGTTAACATCGTAGCTCAAAACATTTTTTTCCAAAGCTGCATAAATTTAAAACATAAAAGTGGAAAGTTGTTATTGATAAAAACGCACAAACTTAAATTTTGAAGAGATAAGTCTTTAAATTATCAAAATAGCTCTAAGCTTTGTAGTTTCTAAGTTATGTTTAATCAAAGAGAGGAATGTTTAATGTATGCAAAGCTTCTTTATGTACGGCTCAGATTTTCTAATATATTTCTTTAAAGTGTTTACTTAACTTTAGTTATTGAAAATCATTAAAAAAATCTTCAGTTTTGAACAACTTTGATGAAATTTTGCAATTTTATTCTAGTTTATAGTTTATTTTACACTATTTTAGCTTCTTTTATTTTGCTACCTTTTTTATATACTCTTTTAGATCTGTTAATTGCAGATTTAGGTGTGTTATTTTGATAGTAAAAGGAGCTTCAATTTCAGATATCTGGATTTAAATTTTGACTTTAGATGTTTCTGCAGAAAATCATTTTTGCAGCAAAATCTAATTTTCTCTTGTTTAATTTGGTCAACAAATTTGGACAACAAATCTGAATGATATTCTGAAAAATCTTGTGGTTGGAATTTATCATTCAAAAGCTTAAGAGATAAAATGACTAATGCAAACCCAACTTAATTAAACCCAAGATTAATTCGAACCGTAGTGATTTTTAGATTAAGTCAAACAATGAAAATTGTGTTGCACACAATCTTTTTTATTATAGGTCAACATTTTGCTGTGTCTGATGATTAAATAGTTCGACTTTAGAAAAAATGTTCACTTTATTTACTTAAATATATAGATTGGTCCCTGTAAATCACATAATTTATGATAAAGGGCAGCAGGGCTGCCATTTGGCTGTTTTCACGGCGATATTGCTCAAATTTGGCCGTATAGATTTGCCCCTGACAGTGAAATTTAACTTTAACCGTAAAGTCTTAATTTGTATTGATATTGGCCGTCAGTTGCAAAGTTTGGCCAATAGGACAAAAAGGGGACACAATTTGGTCATTTTCATTAAATTGATCTTTCCTATGAGAAGAGTAATGTGTCTTTTCCACTCAATCAACATTGATGACTGCATTATTAATTGTCAGCGTTGCCTCTGTACTGCAGCCTATCAAAATTGTCGTAAATTAACCAATGGCATTCTGCAAAAGTCATAGAAAGAAATAACTGTTTTTTGTTCTGTTATATTTTTCAAACACGTTCATTACTATCTTTTTGTCGGCATCTATGCACTTTATGATAAATAAGAAACAACCTTTTTTATGGGATGATAATTGCAAATACGTGAGAAAATGTATGCAGGATATATCAGTAGGGCCTATTGTTCAGTAAAAGATCAGTATAGGTTATGTTGTAAAGTTACTTTTTGAAAAGCTTGTATTTGTGGATTACCATCCAACAATAAAAGAGATCCCAGGAGTTTAATTACGCACAGAATAGACTCCCACTCGTAGGCGCCCATTACCCTACCCACCCCCTCCCTCTTCCACACACACAGGTAAAAACATATTTGGTTGTTTTATCATTATAATAGCCTGAAGTAAGAGAAATAACCCTTTGCTTTTATTTCAGCATTATGCGTTCCCATTATTAGGGATAATTGGGCCCATTTACTTCAGTTTTTGTAGTAACGTATTTTGATAATTGACATCAGGTAATGAGCCGGGTCACGTATTCAGCGTTTAGTCCTTCGTTTAAAAAAATACTGCACTATGGAAAGTAAGAATGTATTATAATTTACAGACCACGCCCCCTCCTCCCCTAACACACACACAATGAATAAGACAGGGTTGGGCGCTGAGTAAAATATCTGTTAGCATGTTTTGGGGCAGTGTACAAGCCATATAATTACTGTAAACTGGTAAATGCTGCTTTGAAATGATAAAAATACTAATGACGACGACAACGACAACAACAAAAGTTCAAGTGTTTTAATCTTTTCTTTGTTTAATATTCAAGTTTGGAATTTGTTACATCTTTTACTTGCCATGGTTAATACAAATGTTGGTTTCTTGAATTTGCTTCTTTGTTGTTGTTTTTAAGACTGGAAACAATTCTACCAATCTTCTTTAGTCATTTGTACAACAAACATAATTTCCATGAGACCTGGCAGGAAACCCATATCCTTTTGGCAAAAGCACAACTTTTTTTGCAAAACAAAATGTATAAAAAAAATTACCTGTGGTTTTTACATTGGAATTGTGGATATTTATATCTTTCGTCATTTTCATAGGATGCAGTTTAATTACTTGTAAGTGTGTCTTATTTTGTACATTGAAATTGTGGACATTTATGTTTATCCCCACTTTCGTAGTATGTAGTTAAAATATGTGTGTAACATTGGTTATCCCCACTTTCAATGTACATTTCATACCAAAAGGAATAGGAATTAACATTATATCTTGGTGGGTATAGAATCTAAGATATATATTGTTTAACATTTCTGCCATCCTTTTTGCCTAAGCTCTTTAATTAAAAGTGCCCTTTACTAGATTTACACGTATGTCTCTCAGTTTCCATGATCTACATGTCTGTGTGTATATACAGATATATGTAGTATGGCGGCGCCACTGCTAGTGAGTTCCTGAAGCTCATGCCGCTTACTACCCTTATCCCTTGGGAAAAGGAAAATCAACAGATGCTCTTACTTAGCTTCATTAAATATTAAGTAGTCACCTATTCATGCACTGCTCCTGCACCACAATCATCAATTTTTACAAATCGCTATTTACCATTCTAAATATCATGACATGTCCCCGTTGCATATTTCTTTTAATCCTTTTTATGACTAATTTCATGAAATTAAAATATAGCATACCTTTTTTATGTGTTGCACCTTGATATCGCTTTGAACCGTTTTCCCTTTGTTGGCCCTGTAGCTTCCAATACTGTAGTAAAGTATTTTACATATACCATGAAAGAAGCAGTATCAACCTCAAAGGCGTCAAAGCTTGTTTACACTTCTTTTTATTAGATTAACTCATTCTTGAATTCAATTGCTTAATAACAAAGTTATGTTAGTTTAAGTTCTGGATAGACTTTGTAATTTAAAAAAGAAATCAAGTTCTAAAATACCGGAACGAACAACGTCGGTGTATTTTTTAGTCGATGACTAAACGCGAATCGCTGGCAACTCTGTGGCGGCGCTGTTACACATTATTAAATACATCCTACCTCGATCTGAATTTATGCACGTGTATTTCTATCAAGACAAAATTTAAATTTTGTTGAAATACAATGATGCCATTGCATTTTCTGTTATAATTTCAAGTAGTGTTCTTTATGCTGTCTCAAGTTGCCACTTTGTGTGACATGCCTTATGTTGTTATGCATTCAGCTCTTGTGGTTATAACCAGAAAATATAACTACTGTGGCGTAACTAAGGGGCAACTGGTGCCTCCCCCTGGCCCAGGCCCTATAAGGGGAAGGGGAATACAAAATACCATATATACCATAGTGGCCCGCAGGCACCTATGGTACATTACAATGGTAAAGGGCCGGGTATAGGTATAGGGACGGAAGCCCAAGGGCCACTGAGAATTAAAGGATTAGTTCAGGGTAAAGCACGTCAATCTGATATAAAGGCAGCTTTCATAAGAAACAAAATAGTGTAAAAGCAGAAAGCATTCAAAATCTTATTCCGTTAGGGAAATACTTAAGTTTGAAGTTTGGTATCATTTGTGTAGAAACGACTGGGAAATCAGACTAGTTGTGATGTCACTGCCTCAGATTCTTCAAGGTCTATATGTATTGTATCATATTTTGTCCTTCGATTTCGTGGCTTAGAAACCATTGGATGTATCAGGAAAGTAGCAAAGCAGAATCTTGTAAGGATGATAAGTAGATTTAGTACATCAGTCATTTAAAAAACATACAGAATAAAATTCCAATGGACCCCCACCCCCCCCGTGTCACCTGTTCCGCCCGCCTATACAGAAATGTTAAATGCAGATGTATCATGTACTACTTAAGACATAGATATAGCAGAATCATTCCTGACTCGACTAGATAATCAATTCCTCGACTCTGCATGATGCTGTCAATATGATTCTCGAGTCGCCAATCTTAATCGGGCTAAGAAGTGAAATTTTGATACAAGGTTGCGTATGGTTGTATAGCCAGCCTCCCCAAACGTTCGGGGGACCATGAATATTGACAGTGTGATGTTTAAAAGTGGGGGCCGGTGAGGGACATTGTGATTTCTGAAGAAAAAAAAGTGGGGAATGAAACTGATCATTAGATGGACTGGGAATATTGCTTGAATTGTGTAGATTCTATATATATATATATATATATATATATATATATATATATATATATATATATATATATATATATATATATATATATATATATATATATATATATATATATATATATATATATATATATATATATATATATATATATATATATATATATATATATATATATATATATATATATATATATATATATATATATATATATATATATATATATATATATATATATATATATATATATATATATATATATATATATATATATATATATATATATA
>JAIGNY010000200.1:117500-128587 GCA_020152595.1 Chiridota heheva
TTTATTTCAGAATAGTTTCCATGTTCTCCGATCTTTTGCTGTGTTTGTAATCTGTAGTGTTCTGTGTCTATAATGCAAACTTAAAGCTATTGTTTTTAAGCTTTGCTTTTCGTAAGCTCATAAATCAAAATTTTCAAGTCAAACTTTATTCATGTTCTCGTTCTTTTCACCAAATTTAAATTATTGTGTGATGCGCTTTTCGTAATATTCTCATTTGACCTTTACTTCTGTGTTTTGTTTCTTTTTCTCTGCATACCTGCTGCGACTATTATAAATTGAATGCTTGTTTGCAATGTAAAATAACCAAACTTTCGTGCTGGCATTCATTATTGTCTCTGTGGTGTTAAAAGGCTTTAAAATCATGGATTATATCAAATCATTTAAAAAGTTTAAAACATACTGAAGATGTAATCTAATATTAACCTTTCAGGCATTGAGAGTGGATTCCAATTCTTTTTCACCTAGTGTACATCGCATAACCAAAAAATTTAACTGTTTCAAATGATTATGCACATGTTATGTCTGGTTGTAGAAAAACGTTTTGAGTCTAAATGAAAGTCATTGGGACAAAAGAAATACTTTTCAGGAAAGTATAAAGAAATTGAAATGTTCTAAACCCAAAGAAGCCATACTTGAAAATTCCTCTTGGTGTTACAATCTTTTCAGGTAAAACTCAAAGTTTTGCAGATAATTGTTCCCAAAATTAGGGATAATCGATATGTTGTTGCAGCAAATGAGGATGAAAATTGTCAAGACAAATATGTTGTCTGAGAACAACAATCTGTTATGTCAGCATTGCAGATTGATCAAAATTTAGAACCATAACAAGATGTTCTCCTTGTATTGGATCTAGTAGGTGAATACACTTCTTTGTGCCTGGTAAAGTTATTTAGATAAAAGATGAGTTTTGTATGGGTTGGGCCTCCTACAGATATTTCACATTTTGCTGTCATGGCAAGTCCCAATGATTTGTGTAAGAATCTTTATTCTGATTCTGAATTTACTCTTGCATGTATTGAAGAAGTTAACTGTAGGGGATGTTGATTTGATTTTAAATATAGTGGATATAGCTAAGAATGAGCTAGAGCAATGCAAGCATGCTATAGTGCTAACTTTTCAAAAACTTTCTCAAACTAGTCAACAAAAGTCACTTTCAGATGTAAAACTAGAAAAATTTGCATACTTTATACTGTCAGGCAGTAGGGCTGTGAAAGAACTTAAAGAAGCATTGCTTGAAATGCAAGCAAAATCCTCAACAAGTTAAGACTCTCATTTGATATGGTGTCTAAGCAAAAGCATGACTTAGATAGATGAAAAGAAGTCATATCTCTGAGAATTTTTTGTTGTTCAGTAGTATATAAAAGGGGTTCTGGACCCTTTTGCAGTCGTTTTTGTTCCACTGGTTCTGGGCACTTTTTGGGGTTGTTTTGGTTCTGGGACACTTTTGCGGTCGTTTTGGTTCTGGGACACTTTTTTGTGATCGTTTTTGTTTCACTTGGTGAACCGATACATTTTTACCCACCACTATTAATGACAGAAAAATATTTTTTTTTAAATTTATTTAGTTTCTATTTTTAAAATTATTTTATATACATATATATATATATGTTTTTCTTTATACATATTTGGTATGTAACCCCTGTAGCCAAAAAGACCATAGTGGTGGGTGATCACTCACAATCCAGCACTTGGTATCGAAGGTGACAAAGAAATTTTATTCATTTTGCATACCATATATAATGTGGTGTTCGCTTCTCAATAGATTCATACCATGACGAAATGTCTTGCTGCCATACAGGGCTTCTTTGTACTGCTGATGTCGTATATTTTTCTCACAAGATACTTTTTAATGCCTTTTGCTTTTCGCATTTCACCACCATCTTCCTTCAGAATAGAATATATTTTGGGTCGAAGTCAATATCTCGCTAATGGGTACTCCAGCACATTCGTCTTTCATTTAGCTAAGCACCTTTTTTGTTCGTGGTGTTGTGTGGGCAGGTGGTCTGTCGGATAATCACTCGTGTCATATAAGGTGTGACTCAGAACTCATATCCATACACATCCTCGGTTTGGATATCAAGTAGAAGACCTCCGTATAGAAGGTGCACCGCTCCCCATATTGCTCCGCTTCAGGTTGTTGTAACAAAATTTGTACATCGATGTTTACTCAGGTCCAGGACACACATCCAAGCATGGACTGATCGGTTAAGCATCAGCCGACGTTTGTGTATGCGTAGGCCGGATAGATCATTATCAAATACACATGTCTTGCAAATGCGGGACTAGCTATCCACCAGCGAAACTTATTTATCTTCAGAGGCTCTCACGAGTTTTTAAATCTACACGCTTACGCAGAATTTCCATGGTACAACCAAAGACGCTATTATTCTTCAGTTTGTAAGAGGTCCTTCTCAAAGCTGGTCTTGGCCGTCTTGCGAAGTTCTGTATTCATTCTGATGTGAGGTTCCATCCACTTGCTTTTGATCAAACCGGGTGCACGATGTATTTTTGTCAGCTTTTATACCTGAGAGAGGTAGAAGTTGTATATTCCGATAATTGCACAACATAGCGTTTTTATCGCAGAGATTGGGAACCAACTTTTTCAGCATCAGTTGACGAGTTTAAGCTTTTCTGATAATCTGACGGCCACTCCTTCGGAACCTTCATACGTTTCGGAGCAAGTAGGTACATATTGTGGACGTCGTGTAGCTTTTGATACTCAAGGTCCATCGAGTACGTAACCCTTTTCTGCATCAGGTAAGCGCATCCGGCGAGGCATTTCATCCACCCGTGAACCCACCGTGGGTAGTGCTGACTCATCGCCCAATCATACAAGTTATTTGCGTCTAGGTAGAGAATATGAGTGTTAGGCTTGGAATCGATATGGCTGAACGTGGGGGTTGTTGGCTTTAGCATAGCGCTGGATATAAATGGAAGCCCTGCACCTCTCATACCTTTCTCCGAAAAACAAGTGCATGTCATAGTTGGTTAACAATTCTAATTCACCTGTATATTTCAAGAGTGCATCCCAAGATAATCCAGGGCTTGTATAAGTGTGCTGGACCCAGACCATACTCCCCCAAAACAAGTCTTCCATATATTTCGAAGACATCAGCTATAGAAACACACCCGCAGGAAAGGTCGTGAAACTCCCATAGTATCACATTCAAATCCCCCCAAACCTCCCACATTTTGGTAACCCCTTTGGGAGATATGTTCCCCCGTAAACTTGTTATAAAAGGCATCTTGTGGGGCAAGCGCCCCCAAAACCCGTTGTCAAGAATCCATATTTCTTTGGATAAACCCCCTTTGAATAAATTGTCTCTTTTTAACATTGGGTTTCATAATCTTTGGGATCGGAAGTCAACGGGTTTTAGGCAACCAGCTTATCCAATGACGCAAGCGGGAAATTGTGCAACAATGAACCTCAACTGACCTGGGGAGAAGGATATATATTTCTTCTTTTTTGTGGATGCAGGTTATTTTTCCTTTTAACGCTGATGGCTTCATGATCAAATGAGTCATCCCCCGATTGGAATAAAACTGGGATTGTGATTGGGTATGGCTGTGGTCGCGGCAGAGTCACCATGAAAGGGGTTTTTTAAAAACTTGACACCCCTTGTCTGCCCGGTGTAACCGCGTAAGGCAAATTTAGCGGGGAACACGCGTCGAAAAGTGAGTCAGCCCAAAAAAAGAAAAACCAAAGCGTTTCCCGAACGCGGCACGAAAATCCGTAAAGGGGTTACCCCAAACCCGAGTGCATCCGCGGCCGTTCTATGAACAGTTCAGACTACTTTAAAGAAAGTCACTGGACGTCTATGGGAGAAAATGTCACATGACCCCTACGAAAGATCTCCGCTAACTCCAGTGGTGGATCAAAGACCAGACCCCACGGGAAAAAAACCCCGGGGGATAGCTGCGTTATCCCAGAGCTCATGACGGAACCAATCTTGAGAAGGACCCCCTTTCAAAACGGGGGGGGGGAAAACCTCTCGAAACCTCTCCAAAACCCAAACCCCCAAAAACGGCGCCCGGGGGACGGAGGGGCCCCGCCGGACCGGAAAAGACAAAATCCCCCCCGGAGGCTCGTACGTGAACCTGCAAGGTCTTGAGCAGAAAAAGTTTGTCCTGCCCGGGGCGAGGAACGATTCCAGAACTCTTGGGCCCGTACCTCTGTCTAAAAAGGAGCCCCAAACAGTGGCGCAAAACGTGGGGAAACTGAAAAGCCTCGCTCAGCACTGCAAAGGTGAAAAAACCCCCCGGCATTCTGCCTGTCGAAAAGGCAAGATTTCCCAAGTTTCCGCAAAGGGGTCACAAGAAAATCCCCACCTGATAAAAAGGGCCTCCGTCGGCACCGACGGTAAATCTGACGGTGAAAACCGTTCCCCCAAAAAGGTGGGAGCACCCCCCACCAAAGGGGTGGCCACCGACAACGTGAAAAGCGGAGTAGGGAACGACACCATCTGCAGCCCAAAAAGACTCCCGCCCCTGAGAAAAGGTTTTAAACCTCTGAAAAAATCAAGGAAGGAATAAAAGGCGGCCGTTAATAAAAACTTAACACGAAGGGCTGCTAACCGTGTAGGTTTGTAGCTGTGAGACGTTTATGGGTCGTAAGACCGCGGAGCCGTACAAATAGTCGACGCCCCCAAAGGGGTTGGAAAACTGTAGCTTTTGGGGAAACCCGCGTAGCTACCACACCTATCAATAAAAACTTTTTAAAAGTTGATGGGGTTTAACGTACTCGTATAGTAACCCTTAAAACCCGCGGAGCCTAGGGTACGGGTGGAAAACTAATACCGTATGTTGTACGGGCAGTTAAGTAACGGCCGAAAAACCCATGGAAACTGCTTTAAGGTGTTAAAGTATGGAATGAACCATACGTGCCGTTCTTGGAAATAGCTACCCCAAACGAAAGGTTGTTATAAAAAGGCCACCTATTGTCAAGAAAAATATCCTCCATGGAGAATATTGACAAGGAGGGTAACGTCTACGTCAACCGTATAGTAAAAACCCCAGCCTGGGGTAGAAATACGAAAGAGTTACCGTCCTGTGTATACTCCCGGACCTTTAAATTTCCTTAAAAACCCCTGCACCACGGAGCTAAAACGGGCTACGGGGTCGCCGTACAAAGAATCAACCCCGTTAATATTATAGATCCTTTTGGGTCTAAAAAAGGCGTAAACATGACAAGTAAAAACCATAGTCATACTATGTTCTGTACCACGGAGCAAAAGCTCGTGGCTAGGGGACAACTGGTACTGGTACGTGTCCCGAACGTAGTAGCTATCATACAAAGAAGCGTTAGGCCCACAATGGCGTGAACGTCCCCACCGAACGTGAGTCGTTATCTCATTATTTTTATTCCCCCGGGGCCCCCGAATAAGTGGCTACGCGGGGGAAAAATTACCGTACGCTTCCCCTTGAGAATAGTTAAAATATATCGAGGCCTAGGAATACGGAGGTTCACGTGCCACGCAACATGAGTCGTAAACTGAGTTTGTTTCATCCGGGCAAAAACCGGAGCTGCGGGGGAAGGGGGACTACCGTCTACCGACGTGCCCCGGTAAGGAAACTGCCGGGAACTCTGTAGTTCTGGCTGCTGGCCCTACCAAAAACCGCGCTGCTGGGTGGCCGTTAACCCCTTTTGTATAAATCACTAGGGCCGCACCGGCGGCTACGCGTGGGGATCCGTCGAACGCAAAAACTTTCCCACAAAAAAACGACCGCGGAACATCAACACGGGGCAAGGGTCGCAATACCCCGGTTCCGTTACCCGGGTTTATCCCTTGTACGAAAAACCGCGTAAAATCTGTAAATGGGCCCAAACTTTTTGCCCAAGAATCATATTAAAGTAGTTTGAACGGTGGGAAACTGTCGGGGGAAAATAGCTCGTGGTGGTATGCCTTCCGTAAAGAAGGAATTTTTATCCCCGAGCGCTGGCCTCAAAACCCCGAGCAAGCGCTAACACGCGACGCATTCTGGGACGTGACGTACCGAAAAAGGGGGGACTCGTCCTCGTGTCCATGAAATGGTAAAAACTATGGGAACCGTGACGTTCAACGCGAAAATCTCACTAAGTCAGCTCCCCGGACGTGGGGATCTCCTAAGTTTTAATATCCCGACCCTGTACCTAAAAGCAAAGGGGTATACTACGGGGGGACGTACGTTGTCGTTCCTTGCTTAGAACTATCCCCCCAGGCCCCAAACGTCATCTGCCCCGGAGGGAGCCCCGAGTTTTTTTAGGGACCCTTACGGGGCCGGGGGCAACCGGGGGGGCCGTGGGAAACCGACCCCCGGCCGTCGGCCCCTAATGGCCCCGTAAAGAACCCAATGGCTCTACAACAGCCCGGGGTTTTTCCCCGTAAGACCCGAAAGGTCCCCTTGGCCTACCGGTCCCATCGCGGAACCGAGGACCACAGCGGTTACAGGGGTTGAACATGTCGTAACCCAAAGCGCAACCTGAAGCGTTTACCGACGCATCGCAGGACATTCAAGGGGCGTAACGCACCGACACTAGGGGCCGCCCTTCGTGTCGAATATGGGGAAAAAATCGCGGAACTGTAACCTTCACGCGGAAAATCCCCCCGAGGCAGTTACATCCGGGGAAAAGCTCGGCTGAGACGGGAAAATAGCCCCGTGATGCTATACTTCTCGTAAGACTTCACCTATCACCTGACCAATGCTTCCAGCTAGCGGACTTAATTTTGGGGTTTATCTCAGTGACGTTATCCGTGCAAAAAATCTGAAGCGTAAAGGGCCCCCGGTCTAGAAAAGCGTTTACGTTATGCATAGCGGGGGCCCCTTTGGTGCGTGTAGACGCTCGGGGGGCCTATCCCCGTGCCTATGATACTGGTGAAAGTAATTGCGGGAAAGAACGTTCAACGCAGATATTCGTATTAATGGTGTTCACATGATCTGGAACTGCAGCTAATGGCACGGAAGCGAAAAGAAAACCCCACGGCGCTATACTTTTTGGAATTATCACTTGTCACCTGGCCACATGCTCGTAGCTGGGGGGCATATCCGGGAAATCGTACGTTGGGTTCCCCTTAAAACTACGGGGCCGTACGCATCCGAAAAGGGGCCATCCTCGGGGCCCGAAAAAACCGGGCGCGGTGGGGTCTGTGCTCCCACCCCGCCCGCTTGAACAATCCTGCAAAGGTACAAAAAATGGACTCGCAGAAAACTCACGCGTAACGCGTGGATGGATGTGACCGGGCGTAAATCAAAAAAGCGTTAGCACGCACGCCGGGACATCATGGGTGTTGGATCGACACTGGGGACCTGTCCTCCATGTCCATGATACTGGCGAAAATAATTAGGAAACTCTAATGTTCAACGCAGACAATCTTAATTGGCGCACGAGTCGTGGAACTGCGTAGCAAGGGTCGGGCCAAAAAAAAACAGCTGTCGGATGCATACTTCTTGTAAAAAAAAGTCATCTGTCACCGACCACGTGCGTAGTAGCTAGTGGGCGTATTGGTTGCGTACGTGTACGTTACCCGTTAAAGATAAGTTCCCCTCATTGGAACCGTCCCAAAGAAAGCAAAAGGGCCCGTAAACGCGGACCCGTGGGAAACGTATGGAACCGTACGGACCCGTAAAACGGGCCGCGGAACCGTCCAAAGAAACCCCCGGACCGAAAAAACGGACCGTGGAACCTCGACCCTAAACATGGGCCGGGGAAAGTATAACTGCCGACCTTTGGCTACGGGGGAAAAAGAAAAAAAGCGTCTCTGCTATCTTCCGGATTAACCTGGTTTAGTCTTTCAAGAGGGGATCCGCTGAAGTGGGCGGCCCCCCTCCCCCGGTTTTGGGCCTGGGTGGCGGTGGCGGCGGGGGGGACGAAGAGGGGCCCCATCAGACCGTCGCATCCCCTTCCCGCCGCCTTTGGACCGGTCGCGGTGGAGTCTGTCTACCCCGCCGCTAGATCCCAATCGTTGCAAAAAAGTACAGGATTTGACTCGAGCGTAATTTGCACGCGTAACCGTGGTGGGTGTCACCGGGCAATTTAAAAGCGTTTGCACCAGCATCCCGGGGCATCCTGGGGGTGTAAAACATCGACCTCGGGGACCTCCCCATGTCCATGATATTAAAAAATTCGGAACTTTAACGTTCAACGTAGACAGTCTTAATTGCATTCAACCCAGCCGTGGAACTGCGTAAAAATTTCAGGACCAAGAAGAAAAATAGCTGTCAATGCTATCTTCTTTCAAAATTCACCTGTCCATAGCGGCTATGGGGGTATAACCCGGGTTAAACCGACGATGCTTAACCCGTTAAATACGGACCCGGGAAACACGGGCCGGCCCTCAATGGAATCCGCCCAGTAACAACGGGCCGCGGAACCGGGAACCGTCCGCCCGTAACAACAAGCCGGGGAAACCCTCCAATGGAACCGTCCGCCCGTAACAACGGGGGCGGAACCGTTGGGTCCGGAACCGTCCAAGGAACCGTCCGCCTCGTTTCCGGCCGCGGAACCGTAGGACCACGGAACCGTAGGAATTTCCCCCGGGAAACCCCCAAAGCCCATAAATATGGCTGCGGAACCGTCGGGGACCGTCAACGGAACCGTGTCTGGAAAAACCCTCTCAATGGAACCGGCCCCCCAACCGCACAATGCCCGTAAATAGAGCTGCGGAACCGTCTGGGACCTCCAAAAGCGTACGGCCCCTCAATAGGATCTTACTACAACACGCGACGCATATGGGGCCCCTGGGGTTATATTTTTCTCTCTCTTAATTACCGCTCGGGGGCCCAAAGCCACTAAAGCGTAACCTTCTCATAAACTTCTTTATATCTGAAAAAAGAAGAACATAAATCCCTGCGTACATACACAAATACGGCAAAATAAATATGATCTTACGGACACGCTAAAAAGAGACGAGGCAAAGATTCTAAACAGAACATCAAAACCTTCTTAAACAGAAAAAAAAGTACACTGAAAAAAATTTTTTAAGAAAGAAGAAGATATTTTCCCTGCGAATACAAAATACGCAAAATAACTATGATCTTACGGACACGAAAAAGACGAGGCATAGATTCAAACAGAACAACAACCTTTCTTAAACAGAAAAAAATTAAAAAGAAAACAAATTCATCTGAAAAAATTTAGAAACCCGAAAAAAGCACAAGTTACGACTTTATTAGCGCCGGGGTAGCGGGAAACACCAACCACTGTTACTCAGGTCTGAAAGATAAAAAGGAAAGATTAGTTTCCCCAAAAAGGGGGTGGGAAAAACCCCCGGGCTCTCCCCACCCCAAAATTGCTTGAAAATTAAATATTTTTTTTCAAATCTGTGTAAAAACCAAAAAATTTTTACGCTGGTAACGTAAAAAAGAAAATAAAATCTCTTGTAACAACTGTAGCTCCTTGGAGTTGTTAAAGGGGGACCCCTCGAACACCCAAGGGACCTCGACCCAATGCCTCGCCAAAATCGGAAAAATTGGCCAGAGAAGGTGTACGAAAATCCCCAAAGTGCTAAAACACTTTCATAGTATAACGCTAGGTTCACCTCGAGGGGATGGGGCTGAGGAGAAAAAAACTAAATCCCGGGGTAGAGGACCCTGGGCGGCACAACTGGTGCTCTAGGACCTAAAAAACTTCCACGGGGTAGGACGCCCCGAACTAGCCACTCGTTTTTACGAATGGGGACAGAGATCCCATCCCAAAATTAGGCCACGGGTAAAGTCGTGTAGGGCGGCCGGAAACTCGGACCCATGGCTCCTCACCCTTATCTCGGGAAAACTTGAAAAGGCAGCCCGGGTGAGAAAAGGCACGTAAAAACCCTCCCGGTAGAAATTGCAACGGGGAAAAAGAGTTAAAAAAAAGGGTTTAAAATTTAAAAAAAATAAAAAAGACCACTTTCAGCGATGTTGTCAAACAACGCTGAAAAAAAGTAAATGGGGCAGAGGTATTATGGAGGTGGGCTTGGCTGGTTGCTGCGTTTTTTGGGTCGGCTGAATGCGTTAGAATCAGGTCGTGAAGATTATAATTATAGCTGGGAAGGGGGTATAATTTGAAGTAAATCTTCCCGGAAAGCCATGCATACACCCTCCCGAAGTTTACGCTCTGATGGGTGTTTTATCAAAAAGCAGACGGCTGACCTGACCCCGTATAGTGGAACTTACTCTTTCTTAATCAATGAAGGTTGATCCTGGGGATGTTCTTGTCTTGTTTGATGAGTCTGTAAACGATCCCCCTTTATTCCAACCGAAAACGTTAATAGCCAGATTGTTTTGTTTTTTAACCTTTGATCTGGGGGAAATGGACTGGAGCCTCTATTCCCTTAAGTTTGTCTTTTAAGGGATCTTTTGTATTTTCTGGGTGTATCTTGGCTGGAAAAAAAAAGAGATCGGAGCCCCGCAAGACAGTTAACATCACGGTTTTCACATTTGATTGTCTTTTAGCTTTTATTCTTTTGGGAAACAGATATAGGACCCACCCCTAGTGGTTGGTACCAGGCAATATTTACCCAGAGGTCCTCCCGTTATCCCCATCCATCCCGGCTCTTTCTGAGTCCATTTCTCAAGAGATTCATCATGCGTGGGAAAACGTTGTTTAGCGCTGCATCAATTTTTCCACTTCCGGACATCCATCTGATGGGCAAATACTGGGTTTTGGGAAATTTTGTTCCCCCATCGCCATTATCCTTCTTCCCCACTCTGAGCGCTAACTGTAATCTTAATCCGCGAAGGGCTCCCAACCCCGTTCTACTACCTTCCGGGGAAATGCGGGGGGAAAATTCCAAAAAAGGGGTTAGTGGGCCGCTCCCAATCGGTGCTCATCTGCGATATTCATCTGCCAACTGCAGGTAATTGCCAATTTTCCCGGGGCCCGTCAACCGAACGGTACATGTCTCGTACAGGGACAGGTCTCGGGCAGGACGGTCCGTGCCTTTGGGGCAGGAATGGTCAGGAGCCGGTCTGCGGGGTGGGAATACCCAGGCGATGATGGCATTTTGTGTCCTTTTTTAAAATAATTTCCCCTTTTTATTTATTTAAGCATAATTGTTTTAACCCGATATTTTCAATCCTCACCCCTCTCTTCTAGGTGTAGTTCTATTTAAGTTATTCATCATAAACTG
>JAIGNY010000201.1:0-42500 GCA_020152595.1 Chiridota heheva
AATATTTTCAACATACAAGCAAGCTCCCAACCATTAAAATTGGCTCTTTGTCATTTTTCCATAATGCTACTAATGCATTTTCCTCGCCCTCAACTTTATTGAGTACTCTCCACTTAACCACTTTGCCATTTTCTCCGACTCAAAGGCTGTTCTTACTTCTTTACTCAATCTTAATTGGGATAACTTCACATCCCACCTTCTCCGGAAACTCCTTTCGCTCACCCTCTGCCGGAAAAGTGTTCTTTTTTTCTGGATACCCAGCCATGTTGGCATCCCTGGCAATGACAGGGCTGATGCAGCCGCTAAGCTTGCCCTCAACCTCCCCCCTACTCCTTTTCCCAAAATCCTCTCTGACATCAAATCGCTTATCGCTTCCCTTGTTCGTGACCGCTGGCAAACCTCATGGAACTCCCAAATTAATAACAAACTCCACGTCATCCAGCCCACCATTCCGATCAAACCCACCATCAACAACCTCTCTCGTATCAACAATGTCATATTACCCGTCTTAGAATAGGTCACACCCACCTCACTCACTCCCACCTTCTTATTGGCTCCCCGCGTCTCCTCTGCAACAATTGCCATTGCACCCTCATAATCCATCACGTTCTCCTTGCTTACCCCCTGTACAACCTTCCCAGAGCTTCCCTCGCTCCCCTCAACTCAATTGCTGAGTTCTTCCAGAAAAATCCTCCAGATAAAATGATCTCCTTCCTTCATCATGCTTCCCTCTACAACCATATTTATTTCTCCTCTTTCACCCCCTCTCTCTACTTGTTTTTTTTCTTCACCCATGCAACTCCTCTCTCGATCACAGCTTTCTGACTTTTTGTTCTTGAGTTTCTCTCATTCTCCCCCTGTTTCCTTTCCTTATTACTTCTAGAATGATCTGACCTTGTTGTCGTAGTGCCGTTAAGCCCTCATCAAACAAACAAACAAGCATAAAAGAATTATATTTTTTTGTGTTTTAGAAATGACTACCATCACTTCCAATTAGACGAACCACAGTTCCCAGTGGCAGAGGGATTAAAAACTGACCTGGACCAGCTCCAGGCCATGTGGCTTCTGTATGAGGAGTTCAGCACCGGAATGGAAGACATTGAAAAAGAGGACTGGATTGTATTCAGGTGTGTAAATGCAGTCATAACTTGATGTACATTTTTTGGATGAGTCATTTCTAAACATGATTACATTTTTCAATTTTTTTTCTAGTGCTGAAGGTGCTGTCTTTGAGACTACTATTGCTACTTTATGTATGCAGAATATATTATCTGCAAGCTCACACATTTCTTATTTTGGTGTGAAAGTGGACTAGTATTGCCAGTATTGTCATATATTGAATGTAAGTGGACATTTTGAAATTTACTTTCTATAATCTGATGCTAACATTGAAGACTATACTGTGTCAGTAACACATTTAACATGTCGGTAACACATTATTTATGTTTGTAAAAGTTTAAAAATTGTTCCTCAGTTACAAGTATAATAAATTAATTTTCACATTTGGAGCAAAGAAATGTTTGATGTCTGTATAGGTTGGTGATAACCAGAGTGCTGCAGTCATTGAAGGATTCCCCGTACTACAAAGGCTTTGCTGATAAAGCCACCATCTGGGAACAGAGACTGGCTGACCTAGATGAGTATCTTCACAATCTCAACCAAATTCAGAGGAAGTGGGTGTACCTGGAGCCCATCTTTGGACGGGGAGCCCTCCCTAAGGAACAAGGACGATTCAAAAGACTGGACGATGACTTCAGGTAAGTCAGTTTGAAAACCAATATCAATTGCAATGAGAAGAAAGATGATAGTTTATTTGAGATGTTTGGTTATTTCAGCACTGTTGTTCTTCATTATGTAGAATCTTGTAAGAAAAGTGAAATGCAGCAGACTGTATAAGCCATGAGCTAACCATTGGTCACTTGAGCAGTTTGTGAATGCAGCAGACTGTATAAGCCATCAGCTAACCATTGGTCACTTGAGCAGTTTGTGAACGTAGCAGACTGTATAAGCCATCAGCTAACCATTGGTCACTTGAGCAGTTTGTGAATGCAGCAGACTGTATAAGCCATCAGCTAACCATTGGTCACTTGAGCAGTCAGTGAATGCACTAGACTGTATAAGCCATCAGCTAACCATTGGTCACTTGGGCAGTTTGTGAATGCAGCAGACTGTATAAGCCATCAGCTAACCATTGGTCACTTGAGCAGTTTGTGAATGCAGCAGACTGTATAAGCCATGAGCTAACCATTGGTCACTTGAGCAGTTTGTGAATGCAGCAGACTGTATAAGCCATGCGCTAACCATTGGTCACTTGAGCAGTCAGTGAATGCACTAGACTGTATAAGCCATGAGCTAACCATTTGTCACTTGAGCAGTTTGTAAATGCAGCAGACTGTATAAGCCATGAGCTAACCATTGGTCACTTGAGCAGTTTGTGAATGCAGCAGACTGTATAAGCCATCAGCTAACCATTGGTCACTTGAGCAGTTTGTGAATGCAGCAGACTGTATAAGCCATGAGCTAACCATTGGTCACTTGAGCAGTTTGTGAATGCAGCAGACTGTATAAGCCATGAGCTAACCATTGGTCACTTGAGCAGTTTGTGAATTCAAATAACTCACAAGTGGACTAATGGATGAAGAGTTTAAAATCTTGCCATTCTTCCATCTTTATTGTTCGCAGAAAATCCAACTACTAAAAAAACCTTTAGAAATACAATTTGAGTGGAAAATTGTCCAAAAGTAATTGATATGTAAAAAAATAGCTGCTTCTATTTGTAATGTAAAACTTTTGTCTTCAATTGAAAAAGAACATATTTTTATTAAGATTAGGTTTCCAGTGAGTTGTAAAATAATTTTTAATGGAATTTTTTCCTGAGCTGAAATATAAACATAAAGACTGAAATGAATTTATTAGAAGAAATGTCTTACTTCACTTATTGATTGATTTTGATTTTTGACAGAGGGATAATGAAGGATGTATCAAAGGATAATCGTGTCTTGTCTCTTGTGGGACGGGCTGGGTTGAGGAATGTTCTCACAACCCTGTTGGATCAGCTGCAGCGATGTCAAAAAGCGCTTAATGAGTTCCTGGAGGTAAGTGAAAAAAGCCCATTCGTTGATTTCAGAGAATTTCTTTCAAGTTGTTGCATTACTCTCCATAGAGGTTCCTCTTGTTACAGATATTACCACTATGGGTTTTCCTACAGAGTTTGAGATTTGGGGGTTGTTCTATGTCGTAGATAAATTAATCAATTTCTGTGAGATATTTTATAAGAGAATCAGTTGAATGAATATTAAAGACTACAGTAAAGATTACCCATGATGCTTTATTCCAGAATTCTAAACTATTTGCTAGATAATCCAAAATTTGGTTGTTGATTCTCCTTGGGCAATGAACTGTACCAATTACCAAGGAAATGAAAATGAATAGAGATTTAACAATTCCTTCAATAAAAAAACCTAAATCAGGTTGTAACTTGTGATCTATTTATTCTAGTTCTTCCATCAGGGTAACATGTTCAGTCTGAAGACTGGTTCTTACACATGGCCCTGTGCAATACATATCATGCAAAAAGAAAGGTTTAAGATCAAAATGTAGGATGTTAAAATAACAAAGTAAAATTGATACGAAAGGTAACCCTAAAATTTGAAAAAAAAAGCAAAAATAAAAAGATATCGAAAATTAAAAATCAAGAGAATAATTGGGCAATTACTTGCCTGATTAGTCTCATGACTAATGATTGACAAAATTTTATATCTGCATTTTGAGCATTTCACACTTTCCACATAGAACTGATTATATAATATAGTTGTTTTATAATTAGGTTATCTTAGCAATCTACCTTTGATTTGCTTTATCAACTGGATGACTGATTCAGAATGATTATAGTGGTTTCAAAGATATTTATATACCAGTATGCAATCATTTTGAAAAACCCACTGAGGTAAAGGCACTCAATTCAGTCAAGTAAACAGATCATTGGACGACTCGTCCCCTTAAATGTTGCAAAACATTCTTAGGCCCTTATAGTAATATAAAAAGCTTATTACATTCATGAAGGATACACCCAGCCAATCTGGTGAGCAAAACTCATTATCATTAATATTGTTCTTGTTGCAAAAATGATTGATTCATTTGCAAACAAATTTAGGGCTGAAAAATTAGAATCAAACCCCTTACCAAGAAGACTAAATGTTTCAGGCAAATGCGTAACTCAAAATAAAACTTTTCTTATGGCTAGATAATACAATACTGAGATGAGAAGTGATATTATCAACATCAAAATAATTAAAAGTTGACTGAATAAAACATTCTAGTGAAAATAAAAAGGGATTAACATTTCTCATTCCTAAATCTGAAGCATTTCTTTGTCATTTTGAAGCATTAAGAATTATTTCTTTAAAAAAAAAGCCTTGACAAAGTGTCATCTGCATATGGCTTTGATGTAATTTCAAACAGCCAATAACATTTTTGAAGCCAGCGTAAGTTTGCAGACATAAACATGCCTGCAGCCAGTAAAATGCCTGCAGCCAGTAACATGCTTTAAGTCCACACAATTTGGAAACTTGAGTTTTGTAGAATTACAATAAAACCAAAAGCTTGTTTTTAATCATAAGATTCTTAATTAGCTATCATAATTTGGCTGCAAAGAAAACAACTGAAATTTACAAACTAAAATCTTTTCAAATGATAGTGTAATTTCTGATTAGTTTTCTCTGAGACTTTTTGCGTGTTACCTTCCGTCATAGTATCAGCATGAGGGCCATTTTCTCTTCCGTGTGTGACGACTAAAAAATGGTAATTCTGCTAAGTTATTCTTCTGTTTCTCCCTGAACACCATAACTTAATTTCTTTTTTATATCAAACCCTCATTTACCAAAGGCAACCTTCAATTAGGATTCCTTTTCTCTAATACTGTATAACACTATGGAAATATGAGTCAAAAAGAGTCAGTTACGTATGTGACGGCAGAAAAAACAAGATTTTTTGATGAACAAGTTAAAAGGTAAAGATCTGTGAATCTGAGATAACTTATAAGCCCTTTTATTTTATGCTGAAACTTGAACATTTACTTTAAATGATATTGATGTTCAATAGGTGATAAAATGGATATCTACATATTAATTGACATATTCACGAATTAAGTCTTGCTACATGTGTGACATTTGCTTCTTACATTTGTGACATGAAAAATTAGCATTGTGATTTTTCCTGCTATTAATATGTACATATAGCAAGAACAGTAAAAACAATCAGAACATCCTATAAGCTGGAATACATGACTTGTCCTTCTCCCTAAAAATTTGTTCTAGCAAATCATAACCACAAACTTACTATAGCAAATAATGAGACCACTTAACTTAATTAAAATAAGCACTCAACCACAAAATAAGGACTTCATCCACTGCTAAAATGATACTCAATACCAACTTCCACAACCCAGGACCAACAGGAGAACAAACACAATGGGGCCATTGATCAGGGAAATTTGATCCTAATCACTTGTGGTTTTCAGAATAAAGAGGAAAAGTCTGACCCGACCTGCTTATGTATCAGGTCGGGTGTGACTGTTCAAAACTTTAAGGAGCACAACAGCTAATGAAATTGACAAATGTTGCATTATTATCTGTGACATACTACTATTTCATTTCACCTATCTCTCAAACTAAGTTGTTCCAACTTTTCTTTTCTGTTTCTTTTACTTCTGATGTCCTGTATGCACATATGCAAGATACAAATCATGCTTTATGCTTTTTAGTTATGAAGAAAACAATGATTAGTTTTCTCTGAGACTGTTTGCGTGTTACCTTCCGTCATAGTATCAGCATGAGAGCCATTCTCTGTTCTGTGTGTGACAACTAAAAAATAGTAATTCTGCTAAGTTATTCTTCTGTTTCTCCCTGAACACCTTTAAGTTAATTTCTTTCTTACATCAAACCCTCATTTACCAAAGGCAACCTTCAATTAGGGTTCCTTTTCTCTAATACTGTATATCACTATCGAAATAGGAGTCAAAAAGAGTCACTTACATGTGTGACGGTACAAAAAAAGGAGGTTTTTTTCATGAACAAGTTAAAAGGTATAAATCTGAGATAACTTACAAGCCCTTTTATTTTATGCTGAAACTTGAACATTTACTTTAAATGATATTGATGTTCAATAGGTGATAAAATGGATATCTACATATTAATTGACATATTCACGAATTAAGTCTTGCTACATGTGTGACATTTGCTTCTTACATTTGTGACATGAGAAATTAGCATTGTGATTTTTCCTGCTATTCATATGTACATATAACAAGAACAGTAAAAACAATCAGAACGTCCTATCAGCTGGAATACATGACTTGTTCTTCTCCTTAAAAAATTTGTTCCAGCAAATCATAACCACAAACTTACTATAGCAAATAATGAGACCACTTAACTTAATTAAAATAAGCACTCAACCACAAAATAAGGACTTCATCCACTGCTAAAATGATACTCAATACCAACTTCCACAACCCAGGACCAACAGGAGAACAAACACAATGGGGCCATTGATCAGGGAAATTTGATCCTAATCACTTGTGGTTTTCAGAATAAAGAGGAAAAGTCTGACCCGACCTGCTTATGTATCAGGTCGGGTGTGACTGTTCAAAACTTTAAGGAGCACAACAGCTAATGAAATTGACAAATGTTGCATTATTATCTGTGACATACTACTATTTCATTTCACCTATCTCTCAAACTAAGTTGTTCCAACTTTTCTTTTCTGTTTCTTTTACTTCTGATGTCCTGTACGCACATATGCAAGATACAAATCATGCTTTATGCTTTTGAGTTATGAAGAAAACAATGTGGGCCTACTGTATACTGTATACACAGCAGTCGTCACATCATAGTTGCTTATCTTATTTTGCAAAGGAATTTAAAAGCTTTAGTATAAAAAAGACTGCAGTAATTGTGAAAAATGTTACAATTCTATTTTCATTAGCGTCCTCGGCTTCTTATTATGTTGAATATGTTACTTGGGTATTAGGAAAATTTAAGATTTGGTGGATGAAATTTCAAGATGTAGTACAAACCCCATTTTCTTGATGAACATTCTATAAAGATGCACCATACAAGAATTTAAAAAATAGCTAAAACCTGAACAAATGCTGGGTAAACTAGAAATACATCACTAATCTAACTAACTAGAATTATAGCACTCTGCAGAGTGCATACCTCCGCCCCCTGTCCATTCCCCATCCGGATTGCAATCTACCTCAGAGACCCTAGGCCCACCAAGTTGTAACCCCATACCTTTGACCTGTTGATCTGTATTGCCATTTGCATTCTAAACCCTTCAGGATCTTCCCTCTGCTCATTGTTTTTAGTTTTATTCAGGTTAAGAATTCATTGTTTGAGCTCTATTCAGCCAAGATTCACATTTCATCATTTTCCTTTCATGCTAGAAGCCGATTGTTTTGATTTTCTTTGATACCAGAAACCATGTGATCCGATTTTCTTTGAGTCCAGAAGATGTATTGTTTTAAATTCTTTTCAGGGCATAAATTTATTGTTTAGGACATTCCATTGGAATCCATTAAAAAGTTTCAACTATCTAAGTCATCACAGATTTCATCTTAAAACATCCCTACTCCTCAATTTCTGCTCTTCCTGTTTTAATAGGTCCCAAATTTGAATAACTTCCTGAAACAGTAACAAAACCACACACCAAATTTAATCAAAGTCCAATCATATCAGTTATTGAGATATCTTGAGGGCAAATAAACAGCAAACAAACAGACAAACAAACAGACAAACAAACAGACAAACAAACACAAACAAACAAACAGAGGCAAAAACATAACCTTCATCCAAGTTTGTTGATGGAGGTGATAAACCTCAAATTAATTCTAGACCCACCATGTCATATCCTCAAAATATCTCTTTCTCACTTTTGATCTGTATTGCCATTTGCATTCTCAACACTTCAGGATCCACATGTACCTTCTGATTGTTTGCCTTGTGTTCTGTTTTATTCAGGCTAAGCATTATTGTTCCGAGTTCCATTCAGGCAAAATTGACATTCCATCATTTTCCTTTCATGCATGAATCCAATTTGTTTAATTCTCCTTGATACCACAAACCACTAGATTTGATTTTCTTTCGAGTCCAGAAAATATATTGTTTGGTTTTCCTTTCAAAGCAAGAATTCATTGTTCAGCACATTCTATTAGAAAGTTTTAACTAAGTCTTGAAAGATCTCATGGATCCAAAACCATCCCCATCCCACAGTTTCTGCCCTTCCCCTGATCCAATATATCCAGGGGCATCACGAACATTCACACATTAGAGGGGGGGGGAGGGTGTCAAGGCTTTCACATAGGCCTACATATTAATATTTACAATTCCAAGTTATGTATTTCGAAGTGTCCGTAATGTGGCATCAAGATGAGGTGGAGGGCTGCAGGTTGCAGCTTCTTTTTCTCTGTGTGTGGTTTTCTTTTTTAATTAAATTTTTATTTATTTTTTGCTTTTCAAAATTTGCAGTCAAGATTTTCGAATAAAATTTTAGATCATGATTCGAATAAAAATAAATGGTCAGGGGCAGATCCAGAGAGTGGTATGCCAGGGTTGTACACTCTGTCTTTGGTGGCAAAGTGCCCTAATTTGACCTAAAATGTGCGCTTGTATGTTTGGTATTGTGCCGTGCCCAACCTCACCCCTGTTCCCCGCACCCACCCGATGCCCACCAAATAAAAACACATATTCTAAGTATAGAATTTGGTATGTGATTCGCCCTTCAAAGTGAGCTGATCAAAAGCTAAAAATCGCAGTTTCCGGAGCTTTACCCATGGGCCCCTTTTGGGCAGTGGTGTATACAGCTTTCGGCACCAGAGGTGGCAAAAAGTGTGCAAAAATGTGACTTTTTAATCTGACTTCTGGCTAATGAAATATATCCAATATTAACTGATGTTAAACAAACTGCAACAAGTGAATCACTACCAATTTGATATATATATAATGGACGATTTTTCAACCACATTAACGCAATTAAACAAAAAAATTGGGCTATTTCACACTAAATTTCTGCGATTTTTTACGAAATTTGGGTAATTTAGGAAACTTTTGAATAAATCTAAGCAATTTTTAACCTCATTTGTACTATTTTAAACAAACTTTGGTTGACTTATAACCAAATTTGTACAATTTTAGAAAACTGCCAAATGTGGGCCATTTTTAACCCAAAATGCATTTTAAGTTCTTGCACGAATATGAAATTGTCTTGCTTGAATATTTCACCACACAGTTATTATTTTCAGTTTAACTTCACACAAGAGGGCACAGACCTTTGCAAGGGAGAGGAGCACGGCCCCCACCAATTTCAGTTAGTCTTGGGACTAATTTTGGGACAGAATTTTATAATAAAAAAAATCATGCTCACTTGAATGAAGAAAAAAAAATGAAAAATATAATTCTAGAGATATTACTTAATTTAACCAAAAACATAAAGTACTGTAAAACTTACTTCTTCATTATATTTATGGGTGTCAATTATGTATTGAAAATGACAAAAATTAATGTTTATTTAAATAAATATGATAATCTATGCAAGTTAGTTAAAAATGGTTTGATTTCCCAAAAAACAGTGTTCTGAAAACATCTTTATGAAAATACAACTTCAAAGGCAGTTAGCACAAACTTAATTATTTACTTCTTAGTTTCACTTTCCAGAAAATGGCCCATGAATGCGTATCCCATGTAGCTTTCACCAAACTAGCATGTATACAGATATTCAAATGTATGATTTAGGATTTTAAGAAAGGAATTAGTAATGCAGGTTCTAAGGTGACCTTTAGGAAGCTTATGATCACATGACATAAAGGCACCTGAAGACAAAGAAGCATCAAGTGGAGACATGGTTTGTTGAGTGTATAACTCTACAGGGCCATTCTCTGGCTGGTCACACATGTAGTGTACCACACAATGACAGCAATATCAGTTTTCTTGAGCTTGGGATTAGGATTCCATGGGACTGAAAGACTCATCACTCTGATTATTCAAAAAGCTTACGCTGTGCATTTGTGGGTTTGCGTTCTAAATCTTTTTGCTTTGCACCTTTCCTAGTCACAGAGGATGGTGTGGCATCTGGGTTCAACATTGGTTGTGGATCCTGCTGACCTCGTACATTCCTGATTGGCGTACGTTGTTTTGGTATTGCTCCTTGGTCAGAGTTTGGTTGTGGATTCTCTTGTTGAACTGTATTCTGGCCAGTCCGGGTTTGTCTTGCTGTTATTCCTGATGAAGTGCTGCCATTTTGCTTTTTTGGGGATCTGAAAGAGAAATTATGAAATTTTAATGATAACAGGACCATAATGTACATTTGCTTCAAAAGGATTTTCCAGATGTGAATACTATTACCCTGAAACATCATCCACCTGATATATCTTTCTCATGAAATACCACTCTCCATTCTGTTGGTAAGAATTAATGTACTATGAAACCAATTTTATTTCTCTTTCAGAAGTTTTTGTTTCTCTATTCAATGTAAACATCAGAGCATGGATCAATGCAAAGATTGAACTTGAACTATCATTTGGCACTACTCTGCCTAGCTTGGTTGATATCTCGACCTAATCTTTTGACAAAGTTGAGCATTATACATTATTAATATTTCTAATTTGCATATATGAATTTATAATTGACGGAATTATGCTGTCTTTAAAGGATGATCACAGCTTTTTTACAAGAGAAAATGTTATTGATTCCATAATTTGGGTAGTAAAGGAGTTGAAAATTTTAAACTTTTAAGTAAACAATATAATCAAAAATGGAGGGATATAAAAACAGGTATCAGAAAATGCAGCCAAAAAATAGTTTTTAGGTTTAGTCATTCAAACAGTTTGAAGTCAAGTGAATGTGAAGCAAAATGCGAACCTATGTAATGGCGATTTCGTCCAGCCGGCTACTGTTTTTCCTGGATTTCCTCAGAATGTTAAAGTTTTTTGAGAATTCCTCAGAAAATGTTAAAGTTTCTTCAGCGCTCCTCATAAAAAGTTAAAGTTTCTTCAGATATCCTTATGAAAGGTTAAAATTTCCTTACAAAATGTTAATTTTTCAGAGACACTTAAGACAGATTAAAGACTAGTTTCCTTAAAATGTCTACAAAACATTTGATATTTTCTTAAAAGATAATTGTAAAATGGTATAATTTTCCAATGTTCTTCAGAGATCCTCAAGCGTCTCTCTTGTAGCACTGAGGATTTAAAATCCTTAAAATTGTTTAAAATATTTGGACACCAACAGTTTTATCAGGTATTATTATTAAACTCTGCCTTTATTATTGTGGTCATTTGCATAAAGTTGCTACAGTATATGAACTGACCAGACTTCTTTATTTAGTATGCCTAGTCAGGGAGTGTGACAGGATGTGACTGCATATGTACATAGGGAGGGATGCCATGTGGGACATGGATGGGGTCGATCCGGGACATATGATATAATATATACCATGTGGTATACACCAAGGGCTATATCAGGCATAGTTATATGACTCCGCCTTTTTTTCTTATTCAACAACTCATTTGCATAGAAGTTATTATATGAACTGACACTGTCATACATAGTATGCTCAATCAGGGACTGTACTTCTTATGGAGCCTATGGGACGTCAAGTGGGACATGGGGTGGAATGCCATGTGGGACATGGGGTGGGATGCCATGTAAAACAGGATGGAATGCCATGTAGGATATATGGTGGAATGCCATGCGGGACATAGGGTGGAATGCCGTGGGATGGAATGTCATGTTGGACATTGGGTGGTGTGGGATGTCATGTTGGACATGGGGTTCCATTTCATTTCAACAAGTCATTTGCTTATAAATTATTATATGAACTGACACTTTCATACATAGTATGTTTAATCAGGGACTGTGATAGCTAGGATGAGACTTCTTATGGAGCCCATGGGATGCCATGTGGGACATGGGGTGGGATGCCATGTGGGACATGGGTGGGATGCCATGTGGAACAGGGTGGAATGCCATGTGGGACATGGTAGGATGCCACAAGTAACACAGAGAGTGAAATAGGTTGGGATGCCTTGTGTGACATAGGGTAGGATGCCATGTGGGACATATGATGGGATCCAATATGGGACATAAGGTGGGATGGGACATCAGGTGGGAAGCCACTGATGTGGGACACAGGGAAGGATGCTATGTGGGACATAGGGAGGGATGTCATGTGGTACATATGGTTGAATTAATGTGGGACATACATGTAGGATGGGATCCATGTGGGACATAGGGTGGGATGCCATTGTGGGTCATAGGATGGGATGCCATGTGGAACATATGGTGGAATGCCATGTGGGACATATGGTGGAATGCCAGGTGAGACATACTGTATGGTGGAATGCCATGTGGGAGATATGGTGGACTGCCATGTGGGACAAGGCATGGGATGGGATGTCATGTGGGACATTGGGTGGGATGTCATTTTGGACATGGGATTGGATCCATGTGGGACATAGGGTGGTATGCCATGTGGGTCACAGGATGGGATGACATGTGGGACATATGGTGGAATACCACATAGGACAAGGGATGGGATGGGATGACATGGGGTGGGATGCCAAGTGGGAGATATGGTGGAATGTCCATGTGGGACAAGGGATGAGATGGGATGGAATGTCATGTGGGACATGGGATGCCATGTGGGACTTAGTGTGAGATGCCATTTTTATAATTGGCCGGGTCATATGATATGGGTTTCAATTTGCATTGGCATGCGAACCATGAGCATTTGTCATGTTACCATACAACATGGTTCTCGGAAGAAGAAAAATTGAAAGTACTTGCTCGCTCCAAGTTCTGCTATAATTTCTAAACACAAAAAAGTTTTATTTAAAGTACTAACCAGATGCACTTATCTGTGGATTATCATGGTGATGGAAATGGGGTCCACGGGGCGAAGCCCCTGAAGCTCTGGGGTTTCATCAATATAGGGTCATAAATGACTTCTAAGATCACTTGAATATTTACCAAGACATACATGAAAACTTAACTTTAAATCTCTAAAATTTGTAACGCTTTAAATGTTAATCACCCTTCTTCCGAAATTTCCAAATAGAGATGTACTAAACAGTATTTTTTTATTTCTTAATGCAAAATTTTCGAAAGGCAAACATTTTCAGCTTCTTTTGGTTTAAAAAAGGAACACAAAGTTTCCGAAAAATTAATTACAGTTAGCAAATGTTTGTTGAAAATACTGTGTTTGTTTATGCGAGAGGATCTGAGGGGGAGGGGGAAGGGAGCAGCACTTCATCAAAGTATGCTACTATGGTATTATTTCATGATTCCATAAAGCATGTATGTATTGATCACATTTGATGTCATCATCCCCCCTCACCCCTCCCCTGCAATAATTTTGAGGTCTCCTATGGCCCTGCACCCCTGGTGTCTGATGTCACCCTGGTGTCTGATGTCATGCTGTATTTACCTGCTAATGGATATGCATCATCCTTCTTTTTTTTAAATTTTATAGTCAACAACACCTTTAAGGCCTGCAGTGGAGTCACAAGAGTTTTTGGATTTGGGGCACAGCATTCAAGAGGAGAAAATTGCCTGCAATTAAAGGGCCCATGGGCAAAGCCCTTGTAAGGGTCCAGGGGGCGAAGCTCTGGAAATTATGAAGTTTTTATGTTTTTTGATGCCCCAAAATGGCCTAAAATAATAGATACATTTTTGATCATTCATTTTCAAATAATCACCTGATCAGGGTATGAGAGGAAAAGAAATAAATATAATTCTTAATAACAAAATTACCTTATAGGCATTTAGGTTTCTGATTTTAAAGACTGTAAAAATTTGAACAAAATTAGTGCATAAATCTTTAATTTGGAGCCACACCCCATAATTGTATAGTTTCTGGAAGGACCCGGCAAGGAGGAAAATTGCATAGGGACCCTGACATACAACAATAGTCTGGAAACCACTATATTGATTGCAGTGGCAAAGGTTGACACTCAGTCCTAGCAAGCCGGCTTTCAAAACACTTGAAAACCTCTTAGAGTATTGTATTATGAAATGTAGAGTTTTCAAGGAAACTTAAGGAAACCTCTCGTAATTCAACCAAACCTAAATTCCGCACCTACTGGCCCAATGATCCAACCATCTGGTTTGCACAAATCGAGGCCCAATTCACTACTCGAGGCATAACCATTAAGGCAACAAAATTTGCTCATGTCGTGGCCAGCCTACAACCAGACATAGCCGATTTTTGGACAAGTTGTACTTTGGATCAAGTTTCCAAGTTTTGCATCAATGAGCCTTGTTTCTTGACACAGCAGCCTACCTTGTAAACCAGGGACCATTTCATAACATTAGGCTAACGTTTGTTGCTAGCCAAGCTAACTGAATGATGTATACTTAACTATTTCTAATAGGTTCGAACTTATTTGAAGACTCTTAGTTGTCAGAACCGACCAGAAGTTTAAAAACTTTGCAAAACTTTACATTACGAACTTATCATGCTATTGATTTTACCCCACAAGTCCCGACTGTTTACTACATTCTGATTGGGAGATTTTAATTCCAACTCGGATATCACAACAACAACAATTGAATACACAACATTAACAGACAGACGCGGTAGTTACCTGCATTTTCCCATCAGTCACCAGAGGTGACTGCCAGGTTCTGCTAAACACTACCGAGGATGATAAAATACACACAGACATACAAACATAAAGATGAAAAACAACTCAAGAGAAGGATCAAACAATGACACCTGGACATGATGACTAGGCAAAGAGCAACGGTGGGTGGGTGAGGGAAAAAAAAAAAAAAGCCTAGTCAGGAGGGGTGACCAGGTGGGGGGGGGAAGAGGTAGAGGGTCAGGGGTGAAGGGTAATAGGAGGGGCTGGTGTGAAGGTCTAATAGTTTTGTGAGGTGGGATCGTTTGCATTGTTTATCATCACTAAGCTGGTTGTCCATGCGATGATTAAATCTGTTTCTGAGAAGGGGGACGTTAGCTTGGGAGTGAAGGTCAGGGAACTCGGATATATGGTACCTTTTTTAAAAAATCAGTAGCCTAAAACCACAACTGCTAAAGTGACAGGTCATACACAAAGCCACAGTGTTATGTGAATTGACCACTTAGCAACTTATCCTACTGCATACATGGAGCTTTTGTGTAAAAAGTGCACTCAAGCAAAGAGAGGACAAGATTGTGCTGAATGAGGCCTATTCATGCAAATGATTTGCAACTAAAACTTAAGTGGATTTGAGAGTTGTTCATTTTAATTGTGGTTTCCTTAGAAGGGGTTGGAAGACCAATTTTGAATAGCTTTTGAAGTTCATCATGAACTCCTTCTTTCTTTGATCGTGTTTCACAATAACTAAGTAGTAGTCTATGATACCTTTTTCAATTTCTATCTTTTGAAGAGTTTTCTATGTTAAGTGTGAGATAAGGGAATTTTTTGAAAATGCACAAAATATGAGATATATTTACAGAGATTATTTCTAAGTATTATTACTCTCACTTGTATGGTGATTTATCATTGTTTACTTGTCAAAATTGTAACAAATCATATACTTTGTAATGTGTACATGAAGAACATAGAACGTAACATTTTAATGTATTTGGAATTGCAAAAGCGTTTGGTGATATTTTTAAATTAAAATAATATCAATTATGACCTGCAAGGCATGATATCAAAATACCAATAAGTCCTTAAAATGGAGTAAAACTATGAAATATATTAACATCGTGGTGTATATGGTATTTTTAAATAAACTTGCAGCGAGCAAACTTGAGCTTTTTCCTGTTTTCTACAACTTTGCACAATTTCAAGTTCAAGGACTTGAAGGAACCAACCAATCTAGTAAGCCTATACCAATCACCATGATACTACATACAGAAATCATATCTTTAGTTAAGTGGTGAGTACATTCCTCATTACTCAATATGGTTTAGAAACCCCAAACCCCGATTTTTGGACAAGTTGTACTTTGGATCAAGTTTCCAAGTTTTGCATCAATGAGCCTTGTTTCTTGACACAGCAGCCTACCTTGTAAACCAGGGACCATTTCATAACATTAGGCTAACGTTTGTTGCTAGCCAAGCTAACTGAATGATGTATACTTAACTATTTCTAATAGGTTCGAACTTATTTGAAGACTCTTAGTTGTCAGAACCGACCAGAAGTTTAAAAACTTTGCAAAACTTTACATTACGAACTTATCATGCTATTGATTTTACCCCACAAGTCCCGACTGTTTACTACATTCTGATTGGGAGATTTTAATTCCAACTCGGATATCACAACAACAACAATTGAATACACAACATTAACAGACAGACGCGGTAGTTACCTGCATTTTCCCATCAGTCACCAGAGGTGACTGCCAGGTTCTGCTAAACACTACCGAGGATGATAAAATACACACAGACATACAAACATAAAGATGAAAAACAACTCAAGAGAAGGATCAAACAATGACACCTGGACATGATGACTAGGCAAAGAGCAACGGTGGGTGGGTGAGGGAAAAAAAAAAAAAAGCCTAGTCAGGAGGGGTGACCAGGTGGGGGAAGAGGTAGAGGGTCAGGGGTGAAGGGTAATAGGAGGGGCTGGTGTGAAGGTCTAATAGTTTTGTGAGGTGGGATCGTTTGCATTGTTTATCATCACTAAGCTGGTTGTCCATGCGATGATTAAATCTGTTTCTGAGAAGGGGCGTTAGCTTGGGAGTGAAGGTCAGGGAACTCGGATATATGGTACCTTTTTTAAAAAATCAGTAGCCTAAAACCACAACTGCTAAAGTGACAGGTCATACACAAAGCCACAGTGTTATGTGAATTGACCACTTAGCAACTTATCCTACTGCATACATGGAGCTTTTGTGTAAAAAGTGCACTCAAGCAAAGAGAGGACAAGATTGTGCTGAATGAGGCCTATTCATGCAAATGATTTGCAACTAAAACTTAAGTGGATTTGAGAGTTGTTCATTTTTAATTGTGGTTTCCTTAGAAGGGGTTGGAAGACCAATTTTGAATAGCTTTTGAAGTTCATCATGAACTCCTTCTTTCTTTGATCGTGTTTCACAATAACTAAGTAGTAGTCTATGATACCTTTTTTCAATTTCTATCTTTTTGAAGAGTTTTCTATGTTAAGTGTGAGATAAGGGAATTTTTTTTGAAAATGCACAAAATATGAGATATATTTACAGAGATTATTTCTAAGTATTATTACTCTCACTTGTATGGTGATTTATCATTGTTTACTTGTCAAAATTGTAACAAATCATATACTTTGTAATGTGTACATGAAGAACATAGAACGTAACATTTTAATGTATTTGGAATTGCAAAAGCGTTTGGTGATATTTTTAAATTAAAATAATATCAATTATGACCTGCAAGGCATGATATCAAAATACCAATAAGTCCTTAAAATGGAGTAAAACTATGAAATATATTAACATCGTGGTGTATATGGTATTTTTAAATAAACTTGCAGCGAAAGCAAACTTGAGCTTTTTCCTGTTTTCTACAACTTTGCACAATTTCAAGTTCAAGGACTTGAAGGAACCAACCAATCTAGTAAGCCTATACCAATCACCATGATACTACATACAGAAATCATATCTTTAGTTAAGTGGTGAGTACATTCCTCATTACTCAATATGGTTTAGAAACCCCAAATCGTAAACAACTACTTTCCAAAACATCCACCACCCCCTCCCCAAAAGAACTTGAAAAATGTAGTTATCATATCATATCTTAGTATGTGTAGACAGGGGCGGACCAGCCCTGGACTGGTGCGGCGGTGGGTACTAAGATGTCTGAGGCGCCGGTCCCTATGCGCTGATCGACTTTCCCCCATAACTTGAGCTTGGTTGCTGGCGCATTGAACTAGCTTATATTTTTTTTCCGTCATGAAATAAAATGAAATTATTTGTATGCTTTATTAGTCCGGGAGTGGGAGGATAAAAAAGGGCTTAACCTAGAAAAATATGGTAGAGAAGCGGAATTTGTTGTAGTATAACATATCCAAAATCTGTTGAAATATGTTTGGGAGAAAACGTTTGAGAAGCGATTGAATTTTTGAAATTTCTGTGCACTTTTGCAAAGACGAATTTCAAGATCACTCAAATTTTAGAGTTTTAATGTCTAGTAGAAGCTGCAACTGTTATATAGAACAGACCTTAGTTTATGAGTGCAATAAAATGGTTATCAGTGCCACTTAATCGTATATATTGGGTTCCCCTTCCTTTTCCCCTTTTCCCCCAGTCAGCAAGGGAAACGGAGAATGACCAATTTCCCAATAAGAAATGTTTCATTGCTGGAACATAGCACATGAATTTGGATGAAAATTACACTACAATAGGAACATAAGCCTTGGGTAATTTTCAACAATTAAACTCATCAGTGCATGGGTATGAGTGGGGAAAGGAGCTAAAGATGGTTATAAGTTATATAAATGATATTAATTGTTGAGGAAATATTAAGAAGAAAAAATTGTTGTTTACAACAACATGGTTGGTGAAACTTTTATCAACTCCCCCACCCCACCCCACCTTCCCCTAAAAATGTCAGTGTCTTTGCTAAAAAGAAAATAGTGTACAATGAATATTTGTTTTCCTGCATATGAACACTGTTGTTCCTGGACCATGTCATAATAGTCCCTTCCTTCCTTATGTACAATGGAACAGAAAATGTTGTAAAGAACAACTGCAAATGTTGCCACAATTGTTGCTATTTCCACAAATACCCTTAGATCATGGTGACCTTACTCAACCCCCCTTGGTTCTATCACCTAGCTCTTCTAGAAAATCCCACCGCAAAATTCCTCTCCTTCCTGCAACATACCAAATACTACAGCGACATCTGACCCCTCACACCTACGGTGACTCTGAACATGCTGGTACAAATTAAACATATCCAATATTTTACTGAATTTAATGGAATCAGTAGAGTTGGAATCATTAACATTAATATTAAAATCTCCAGATATGATAAACTTGATATCAGAGCTGCATGCAGCAAGTTTAAGGTAATTACTGAACTCCTCATAAAAGTACAAGTTGAAACAGGATGAACGTTTGAGTAAGGAACACGGTACATAACGTGAAATACTGTATGTAAGAACAATTTGCGAATTTTATTGACCATTGCGAAAATTCAAAAGAAGGAAGTTGACCAGAGCGTAACTGCGATACAGTTTTATTTGATTTGAAAAAGATTCCTGTACCACCCCATGCTATCCGGTCTTATCACGTCTTGAAAATCATATTCATTCATTTTTAATTCTGCTCGCGTTACAGAATCTACATCCTTCGACCATGTCTCTGTGACAGTGCATATCACTGTATCACATTTTTGACTTTCTAAGAGTAGTTAAAACCATATCAACCTATCAACCAGATCTATATTAAAAGTAATTCCTAAGATTTTAAAATCATCATCATGAATCCAAGGAATGGTACTGTTAAAGCACAAATTATTACAAGCTTTTAAGCTACCGATACCAACCTGGATTTATTTAGGTTAATTGTAAGACCAGAAATATTACTGAAAAAGTCAAGTTTATTTAAAATATTCTCTAAAGATTTGCTACCATCAATAAAAAAGATTGTATGATCAGCATACTGAATCATCTTACACTCATGATCCCCATAACTAATGCCATGAATAGATTCATCACTATAAACCAGAGCGTTTATTATTGCATAGCCATAATAAAAAATACAGTGACAAGGAATCCCCTTGTCTGCAACCCCTTTCTATTGGAAAATAATTAGAGAAAAATCCATTCACAATAACAATGGAATAACTCTTATTGTACAGAGTTACCGATGAATAATAGGTCCAAAATTAAAGAGCTGTAGAGTTTTGCGTATAAATCTATGGGACAACGTATCAAAAGCTTTGTCAAAATCTATGACAAAAAACATACCAGGTCGCTGATCACATTCTAAATCAAACATTATATAATACACAAATAGGTACAGATACAATTATCAATATATCTGCCCTTTAAAAACCCATTCTGGTCTTCAGAGATGAGAAGAGGTAATACAGATTTAATATGATTAGAAATCGAAGAAGAAGAGTAGAACACACAATTACAATGACGGGGTTGTCGTCTGTGTATTCGGTTATGATAGCAACAATGCTGTCACGAAACGCTTAATAAGGCCTGGACGAGAACACAGGTACGACGTACCGACAGAGATAACATCGACAACTAAGTCAATGTCCACGGCCTTTGATAACCAGTTGTGGTGCACTGGCGTGTCTACCCAACCCAGGCTTGAACCCAGGGCCTTGTGGTCTGTAGACAGGTATGTCTATAATCTTAGGTAGACGATTAGAAATTCCATGCAGAAGCAATTTTATAGCAAACATTAAGTTGCAAAATAGGTCTTCAGTTATTTATGTAATTTCTTGGTTTATCCCTTTAGAAGGTAAAAGGGAGATAACATCCAACCCAACAAATAAATAAATAATTCAATAACATTCAAACACTCACACAACTTTCATTCAATATGGCTTTTACAAATTCAAACTATACATATAATCAACAAAGGATCTAATCCCTTTCAAGGCAGGAGTTGATATTTGCACTAATTAGTTATGAATGGGGCTATAATTCACTTCGATTCGCCGAACTTAGAGCTACTTGATGTGTAGAGGCTTGGGCCCGATTAACAGCTACAGTACTATTTTTAGGCACAAATCTGCATTAGCTTTTGCAAGCTGTAATCTGACCCATCAATACAGGGATAAAAAAAGCTTTGATTGTTATATCCACCACAAATAAAGATTACATAAAGATTACCTGATAAGTTGAATAAATTGCATAAAAAAGATAAAAAGCTTGGGAGATAAATGATCAAAAATGTTTCAAAGAAGCTGAGATTTCAGTGTGCTTCGCACAGACGGTAGCCATGTTTGGAGAGACAGAAAAAATATGGATTAGTGGTACACTTCTGAAATCTGTACAGCGCTGGTTTGAATGGTGAAAGATTCAGTCATACAGTTCAAAATGTGATGATTTCCTCGCTGATACTTTGATTTTTGCATCTTTTTAAAGCACTTTTAAACCATGGATCATTATTTTCTAAGCCTTACAGGTAATTTGAAGACTCCTACTCAAGTTTTGTGACATTCCTTGCATATTTTGCGATGGTTTTCTACGGTGGTTATTGTAGGGCTAGAACCAGTTTCGCAAAAATGTTCCGAATTGTACATTCCTAGCATTATGAAGTTCCCTTTTTTTTTTTTTTTTTTTTTAAAGTGGGAGGAGGGGGAGGGTCCATTTAAATGAACAGAGAATTGGCGTTTAAACGCCTAATAACCATAATTAATAGACCTTAACAGAAAATAATGTAACTCATTCCAGAAGTACTTGAAAAATTCAACAGAAAAACCATCCGACCCAGGGGACTTATGATTTTTCATATTATCCAGAGCAGTGTAGATTGGAAATCTCATTCTGAATATCAACTTGGTTATAAAGGTCATTATTAGTATCAGTAGTTAGGTGAGATATGGTTTTCTTAGCAACATTGCATTTTTAGATCGACTATTCAAAGTTTTGGTTAAAAACATTTGGCAAAATTTTCATAAGTTATGAATGTACATTCATGAATGTACATGAATGTACAATCATGTAACTTGGCATAGGGGTAGAGGACATGGGTACTGTTCAAATAAGCATGATTTATTTTGAATCAACAACAAGAACTAACATTACAAAGTAATGATATAATACTTTCTATTATTTCTATTACTTTCTATTAATTTCAACAACAAGAACTAACATTACAAAGTAATGGAATACTTTCAACAATAATTAATCATATAGTACGTCTTAATATTCAGTCATTTGGAGCACATTCATTAACGCCTGAATGGGATCTATTTTTTGGTGTGCCTGTTTCATTGGTCAACAATGATTAATCAACATTTCACTTTAAAAGGCAAATTTTCATGATATCTTAATATTTTGGCACTAACAAGTATGTGCAAAAAGATGCCAATAACATTTACATTTAAGCTTTGGCACTTTTGCATTAAAATGATTCTTCTTCCAAATATAAGGTAACGTTACTTTAAAGAATGTAACTTGAAATGTAGGCATACAGTAAGTATCATAGGTAAACTGTTACATGTACTGTAAGTAAGATTTTCTCTTTCTAACCATACACAAGGATATTGGTGTTGAAGGCTCAACTACCTCAGTTGCCTTGTCTTTCCCAGATTGCACAGTAGGCTATTTGGTTGAATTTTATCTGAAAGTGGTTGAGTCACTTTCACACTGGGATGCTGTCATTGCATATCATATAACATGGTTTCACACTCTAAAAAAAGTTTGCACCACGAGTTCCAGGAAGGGTACGAATTTCTGCACCACCAGGTTGCCATGAGGCACCCATATCCTACATGTGTTGAATTACATCTTTAAGTGATACAGGACACACGTTCATTTTGGCACACTTTATGAGCAATATCTGGTGTCCCTGTTGGTGCTATTGACCATGCCGTATTCTGTGACATGTCGCTTTAAGGGAACCTCCCATCCCCAATGCCATCAATACACCCCTTGCCGTGAGATGTTGCGAAGTCAAAACGAAACTCCTATACCTCAGTGCGTGATACTTTTTGGTTCGTCCTCCATCCATGTTGGTTCTAAGAGAGGGCAGCAGATATATCGGCACATTGAAAATTGGAGTCAATAACAAATAGGCAAAATGCACATTTGACCTAAACAATAAAAACTAAAATTAATTATATTTATATTAGTTTATTCATAACTTGTCGTTCTAACCAAGATTAACGTTCATTTTATTTCTAACAAGAAGACAAAAACAAAGATTTCTTTTTACAGTACATGCAGGGCGACAACACTTTAGCGCAGCGTTAGATTGTAGACAGGCATGTATCGCCCTTACTAAGGCCTAACTGTTAAGTATATTTTTATAAATATACTACGCGAACAACTTTTCTGATAAGGGGTAAATGATCAAAACTAGTAGATGTCTTGAACAATTTCAGTGAACCTGAAATAATGTACTATCTTAATTGTGCCAGTTGTTGTTGAACAGTCTGAAGCTAACGCCGTATGGCGCCGTTAGTTTAACCTTAACTGACCGACGTAAACGCTGACAAATATGGGCAATAACTTCAGTTTTATTTAGGAACAAGAATAAGTTGCTTATTAAAATCTTGTTTTATTCAGACATGTATGTAGCGATTGATTGCTTTAAAAAAGCGTCGCCGGGATGATAGGTCAGTGTGTTACCTAGCCAGGCTACAGTAATCTTAGTGTAATTTAGGCCTTCATTGTGTCATTGTGTGAAACCATTTGCAATTTGGTAGCATAACGTTAGGGCATATACATTACCATGGTATTGACTTGAGAAAGTTTCAAGCTTTCAAGTTCCTCATCAATTTGTTAATTTGAATTTGTAACAACATACTCATTTCAAGCTCATAATATTACTTTTGATTTCGTTGTAATTTGTTGTTTACTTTTGCTGTTTTGTTATTGAGAGATCATCTCCATTTAACCACAGACTCAAGGAAGATGGTTTCCAGATCATTTATACAATGTTATAGTAGATTGGGGTGGGGTTAGGTTTAAGTCACATACTCACTGTACATGCGCATTTACTATGGAGCATTTGTTATGTGTACACTAACAACATTTGCTGGATTAGAATACATTGTACAGTAGGGCCTATGTGTATCAATAAACGTCAGCAGTCATTACCTAAGAAAGAAAACGTCAGCTAATAAAAACAAACACAAAATTAGTAAATGTCTGTCGTGATAAAAAGGTCTTGCTTGAAACGAAGCATTACAATTGTTAGCTAGGGTGGGGTGGGCATGAGACCAATATAGGCCTAGGTCTAATTAGTTTTATAGTTGGCATGTGCCTATCAACAAAACACCCATCAAACAAAGTCTAAACAGGCTGACCAACTGGCAGATAGGTGTGTATAAAACAAAGTAAAAGTAAGTTAAATGCCAACTTGTTTAGATAGGTAGAGAAACAGTAGATCAAATTGCTCACTTATTACTTTTATTTTTATTTTAATAAACTATAAGTTTTCAGTTTCATTCACATTTTTCTGTTCAACATCATTTACCAACAATTGCAGGCCCTAAATTGAAAAAGTTTAACTTCAAAAATAATCATAAACTGTTTGGAATAGTCCTATATGTTGTATTGCAGCCTAATTACTTCCAATCCATTGGTGCATTTTTTTTTATTCTTTGTGTATTACTTATTAAAGTTGCTTTCAATTTGTTTGCAAAAGTTTCTCAAGCTTTCAAGTTGGGAAGATAAAAAAAGCTCCACTTAAAAATTTTGCTGCATGCAATTTCTCTTCTCATTGATAGGCAATCTTTAGTTTTGCTCTCATTTGTTTTTGCTTTGGTATCCAATGAACAAATTATTACAGTGCAATAGTATTCCAACTTTTATGTTGTATGATTGTTAAAAATCATTGATTGTACTACAGAGTAATAAAATATTTTGCAATGTAAATTAATTTTGTACCAGATATCATTGAGCTGAATACCTGTATATCATTTTGTAGTACACAATACCCTGCCCAAATGTTTTCTGACTCCAGGCACATGTATAATGATTTTTCTGGCAGTGGAATGTACTGTTATCAGGTTATGAGGAAATGAAATGGTAATTTTAGTGTACCATTTTTATACATACAAATTTGTCTGCCTAACCCCCCCTCCAAATAAAAAAAAAAACACAAACCCCAAGACTGAAAATTCAACATAAAAACCAGCAGACCAGTCTTTTATTTGCAGTTAACAGACATGAAAAATCATACTTCAACATGTACTTCACTAGGCTTTACAACCATGGGGATCTATAGTTGTTAGGCTGCATAGGAAGAACCTCAAATTTTGTTGATTTCTGTTTCTTTCTTAAAAACTCATATTGTAAAATAATAACATACTGTGGTATATCTATACCTACATCAACATCACTTCACAAAGTTTGCTGATTTCAGCTAAAGCTGTAGTGATAAGTGGAGGACTTATGGCAGTATGGTCATCCACAGAAGATGTCTCATAAGAAAACTGTCAAAGATGTTTGTAAAGTTGATTACCAGTTGTTAAAGTTAAATTTATACAGGTGATCATTGCAGAAAATCAAAATTGTGATGTCAAAGCTTGTTACTTATTCTTTTGTAAATTGGTTACCTCCACAATGAAGTCCCAATTCCTCTATCATAAATGTACATGAAAATTTATAGGAATGATTTTTAGAAGTTAATGGCAGAATAATATGTGTTGATCTGTTTTAAACACCTGAATTTACACACCATTTTCATGTAACCTGTACCAGTTGTTTAAGTCAATTGATGTATATTTGCTGTATTATTTACAAATTATACTTTCTTTACCCTACACACAATTGAATTATTTAATTGTTTAATGTTTTCCTCTTCAACACCAGAAAGTTCATAGGTTTGAGATGGGCATGGCAAACTACCAATTCATTGGGTTGAACCACATAAACTTATAATAAGAGTTAATAGCTTTTCCTGACAAAATGAACCCAACTGTAACAATGATTGCATGTGTCATAGAGCTAGTGTGTTGCCTGAGTTATTTGCCTTCACCTTATGTTTGGCATAAATAATATTCCCTTCACAAATATCCAAATATGGGTTATTTCATTTCCAGTATCCATGAATTCTTTGCCAATTTTTGTTTAAATTCAAGCAGTATACACAACAAATCACCAGGCGAATTAAGTTAGGTTTGGGCAGCTAATTTGAAGCAAGTCATAGCCTAAATTCTTTGTTAATGTTAGTCAAGTTCTAACTTGCATGTAGTCTTGCAAGAATGTAGCTATTAGTCATATCCCACAATACATTTTTTGACATAACTGGTGGCGTTAGTGAGGCCGCAGACCAGTAAACAACAGCAATCCTACAATGTCAGCATACAGAAACGGGTTAAAGTGAAAGAAATTACGGCCGAACGATGGTAAATGATTCCATAACTAGCAAGAATGTAGCCTTTTTGTAGGCCTAACGGCTAAGTCTGAATTTGAACAGGTTAAGTTGGTAACTTGAATTCTTCAACCTTTTTCATACTACCTGATAATCCCAAGCCTAAACTAGGCTCTAATAACTAGACCTAGATGTGTACCTGAGTTAACATTACATTGTACATCTCTAGGACCACAGATGTCTGACTGCGTACGCATTTGGCTAGCCTTTATAAAATTAAAAGAAGGCTGACAGCAATTATCACAGAACGGGGGTGTATATGTGGCTAGGGCCGGCCCATCTGCCCATCGCTTACTTTAAATAGGCTGCACGGTGTTGGCCGACCTTCACCAACTAGGCTAGGCCTAGGCGTAATGCATAACGGCTTCGATAAGGTTAGGTTAGGTTAATTCCTTTAAAATGCTTTAAACTTTCAATTTATCATGTTCAGACGTAAAACAATGTGTAATAAACGCATTGGCATCGTACCATACTGGTATCGCGAAAAGTACCTGCACTGCACTGTGTGGATGGTTTGTCAATTTTTTTCGCACTTGATTCATGGATGACGTCAAAATCAAAGTTGTTACAGTATATTAATGATTTATAAAATTATTTGTTTATTGAACTAAAAGTGCACAAAAAGTAAAGATAAAATTATATCCGTAATATTTTTTTCTTTAAACCAACAATTTGTGTAGAATGCTTAATTTACACATTTTTTTTGGTATGTTCTATTTTTGAAATGCTTAACTCTCTACTGCCCTCACTTGGAACCAACATGGGTGGGTGACTTAAAGAAGTATCACTGATTTTTCAACACTGTAGGTATGAGAGTTTCATCTCTCGGCCTTCGGCCTATACGTAGTATAGGGCGAATAAAGTCACGCTCCCGTCTATGTTTACCATTTTTTACAACCTAGAGATGATAAAAACAAATGTGACAGACGGGACAAAATATATCAAAGGGATAAATTGTGACAGACGGAACAGATTTTGACATAGAATATCAGATTAACTATACATCAAAGGCTATTTTTATTTTACTTCCTATAGGTGAGGTGACCTTGATAGAAAGTAGGAATTTTTTTGAAGCAAAAAAATCTTTGCATGTAAAAAGTACACAACTTTTTCATGTTTTTTTGTGACAGACGGGACATGGCAATGTGATTATTACAAAATTATTATTTAGTTTACTTTTTTTATTGGTAAATTCATTAATCATATTGTTTGTAATAAAGACATGGAGTATCAGAAGTAAAATAGTCTGTGTTTACCATTTTTTCACAACCTAGAAATGAAGGGAATAAAATGTAACATACGAGACTAAATATATCAAAGGGGTAAATTGTGACAGATGGAACAAATTTTGACATGGAATATAAGATCAACTATACTTCAAAGGCTATTTTAATTTTACTTCCTAGGTGAGGTCACCTTGATAGAAGAAAGGAATTTATCTTTGAAGCAGAAAAATCTTTGCATGTAAAAAATACACAACTTTTTCATGTTTTTTTGTGACAGACGGGACATGGCAAGGCAATGTGATTATTTCAAAATGGTACAAGATTGTCATATTTCATCTTTTGGGCTAAAATTCTTTTGGTGGTGGATAGGGAAGGTATTATACTTCATAGTCAACCAGAGGGCAACTCAAATTTCCATCACAAAATAGTGGAAATGCTACTTTTGTTTCCCTAAACTTCAAGCCATGATGAAAAATAAATGAGTGCAGTAGAAGAAAAGCAAAAACAGTTTCTGAAAGCTTGATTGGTGTACCATCAAAGAAAAAATGATTTACAAGTAGAACATATACTTTGAAAATTAATGCATGTGCAACCTTTATCCAGAATTAGCCATTAATTTTGCATAACAATAAAAATATTTGTATCTATGAGTGGTGCGCATGCGAAGCATTTATGCGAACCTATGTAATGGCGATTACGTCCGTTCGGCCGTCCGGCCAACCACAGATTTGTCCTGAGATTTCCTCAGAAATGTTCAAGTTTTTTCAGAGTTCCTCAGAAAAAGTTAAAGTTTCTTCAGATATCCTTATGGAAGGTTAGAATTTCCTTATAAAATTTTAAAGTTTTTCAGAGATACTTAAGACAGGATTAAAGACTAGTTCCTTAAAAAGTCTACAAAACATTTGAGATTTTCTTAGAAGATAACTGTAAAATGATATATTTTTCCAATATTCTTCAGAGATCCTCAAGTCTCTCTTGTAGCACTTGAGATTTAAAATCCTTAAAATTCTTTAAAATATTTGGGCACCAACAGTTATATCAGGCATGATTTTTTAAACTCCAGCTTCATTATTGTGCTCATTTGCATAAAGTTACTACAGTATTATGACCTGACCAGACTTTTTTATTTAGTATGCTTAGTCAGGGAATGTGACAGGATGTGATTGCATATAAACATAGGGAGGGATGCCATGTGGGACATGGATGGGGGCCATGAGGGACAAATGATATTATATTTACCATGTTGTATACACCAAGGGCTACATCAGGCATAATTATTTGACTCCACCTTTTTTCATATTCAACAACTCATTTGCATATAAGTTATATGAACTGACACTTTAATACATAGTATGAGCAATCAGGGACTGTTATAGCTAGGATGAGACTTCTTATGGAGCTTATGGGACGTCATGTGAGAAATAGAATGGGATGCCATGTGGGATGCCATGTGGGACATGGGGTGGGCTACCATGTGGGACATGGGGTGGGATGTCATGTGGAACAGGGTGGAATGCCACGTATGATATGTGGTGGAATGCCATGCAGGACATAGGGTGGATTGCCATGGGATGGAATGTCATGTGGAACATGGGATGATATGGGATGTCATGTTGGACATGGCGTCCCACCCCATTTCAACAATTCATTTGCATATAAGTTATTATATGAACTGACACTTTCATACATATTATGCTCAATCAGGGACTGATAGCTAGCATGAGACTCCTTATGGAGCCTATGGGATGTCATGTGGGACATGGGGTGGGATGCCATGTGGGACATGGGGTGGGATGCCATGTGGAACAGGGTAGAATGCCATGTGGGACATGGTGGGATGCCACGAGTAACACTAGAGTGTGACAGGTTGTGATGCCATGTGTGACATAAGGTAGGATGCAGTGTGTGACATAAGGTAGGATGCCATGTGTGACATGGAGTAGGAGGCTATGTGGGACATAGGGTGGGAGGCCATGGAAACATGGGATGTGATGCCATGTAGGACATGAAGTAGGATGTCATTGGGACATTGGGAGGGATACCATGTGGAACATGGTGGGATGCCATGTGGGACATCAGGTAGGAAGCCACTGATGCAGGACACATGGAGGGATGCCATGTGGGACATAGGGAGGGATGTCATGTGGTTCATATGGTTGGATTAATGTGGGACATACATGTAGGATGGGATCCATGTGGGTCATAGCATGGGATGCCATGTGGGACTAATGGTGGAATGCCATGTGGGACATATGGTGGAATATGCCATGTGAGACACTGTATGGTGGAAAGCCATGTGGGAGATATGGTGGAATGCCCTGTGGGACATATGATGGAATGCCATGTGGGACATGGGATGTCATGTGAGACATGGGGTGGGATGCCATGTGGGAGATATGGTGGAATGCCATGTGGGACATGGGATGGGATGTCATGTGGGACATGGGATAGGATGCCATGTGGGACATGGGGTGGGATGCCATGTGGGACATGGGGTGGGATGCCATGTGGATCATAGGATGGGATGCCCTGTGGGACATATGATGGAATGCCATGTGGGACATGGGATGTCATGTGGGACATGGGGTGGGATGCCATGTGGGAGATATGGTGGAATGCCATGTGGGACATGGGGTGGGATATCATGTGGGACATGGGGTGGGATGCCATGTGGGACATGGGGTAGAATGCCATGTGGGACATGGAGTGGGATGCCATGTGGGACATGGGGTGGGATGCCATGTGGACATGGGGTGGGATGCCATGTGGGACATGGGGTGGGATGCTATGTGGGACATGGGGTAGGATGCCATGTGGGACATGGAGTGGGATGCCATGTGGGACATGGGGTTGGATGCCATGTGGGACATGGGGTGGGATGCCATATGGGACATGGGATGCCATGGGATGTCAATTTGCATGGGCATGCGAACCATGACGGCATTTACCGTTCAAGTTTAAAATTAAATTGGATATGGGGATTTTGTTTGCACAAAGGATCATATATGTGAAGGGCATTGTCTACACCTAATGGTGAGGTGAAGTGTGCATATTAATTACGTTATTTACATAATAATATACTTCGTACAAAATGTTTAATATGAGCGCATAATTTAAGTTATGAATGGTGTACATTCATGTAACTTGGCACAGTGGTAGAGGACATCAGTACTGTTCAAATGAGCGTAATTTGTGGTTGTGTGTGCATACTAATTAGCTTATTTGTATAATAATGAAAATATTTGTATCTCTGATGTCTCTTAAATTATAGTGGTAGTGGGGAATTTGTTTACACAAATGATCATATATGTGAAGAGCATTGTCTACTAAACCCTTAAATACCCAAACCAAGCATGTCACGCTTGGTTGGAGACAGACTTTTTTCTCAAAAAAATATTGTACTTCGTCAGATAGGCCAACAGCAGTGATCTTGGTATCATTTGAAATAGCTCGAATAAGTTCTTTTAGAAAATGTAACTTGTTGATGGGGTTATATTGAAGATTAGTTTTAAATATGGGTTGAAAATAGACAAAATTCAAAAAGTGCACAAAATTTAAAGAAAAAACAATTTCTTTTCAAGCACTTACTTGACATACTTCCAGACCTAGCTTTTACCTGAAAAACTGTGAACAACTATCAAAGACATCAATGCATCCAATTCTGGTAGAATTTTGACTGCCCCTATCATCAATATCTTTTTTTGGCAAAAGTTGTGCAAAAATTTACGATTTTTAGCCTTTTTGAGACCAATTTCTGAACTAATTCATAATTTCTAAACACAAACACACCTACCGAATATATACCGTAATAAAACTTGACCAATCTTTCGATTCATATCAAAAAGTGCAAGTACCCCCCTTTGATCTAGATTTAAGTAATAATAAAGCTCCACACATTACGTTTAGGCACTGTGGTCTAGTGGCAAGTGTCTGTGCACAGCACGCGGATGACCCTGGTTAGAATAGCGGCTTTGTTTTTGTGCTAGTATTTACAGCGGTGATTATTTTTTGTTTATTTTTATTGTTTTTGCATGTTTTATTCTGAGAAAAATATTTAGACAAGTATCATGGAAAGAAAATTTTACAAACAATCTATATATGTAAAAAAAAATCTTAAAAAAAAAAATTGGCCATTTCATTCTTATGTTTGCTCAGAACAAAGAAACCAAGGAGGTTGTTGGTCCCCTTCAGGGTAATGATGGTGTTACTATCATTAGTGGTTAAGGATACGGCTGAGGTTTTGAATGACTACTTTGTATCTGTTTTTACTAAGGAGCTCTTTCTGATGATGTTGTGGATTATCTTAGTGTGCACTCCAGTATCCATTAAGGATGTTGATTTTTCAGTTGATGCTGTGTCTAAGAAGTTGAAGGGTTTGAATTCAAATAAAGCACCCAGTCCAGATGGTATACATCCTGCTGTTTTACGTGAGTGTTCTGATGTTCTTTCTGTTCCCCAGAATATTATCTTTTCAAAGTGCTTTGATGTTGGTGTTGTTCCTAGTGATTGGGGAATTGCTAATGTCAGTCCCATTTTTATAAAGGGTGACCACAGTTTTGCCCTGTAATTTTTGTTTTCTTGGTGGAGAGGTTGTCCCTAAAGGGTTAGTTTAGTGGTCAATCATATCCATCTTATATGAAAGAGGACTTCAAAAGAAACAAAATGGTGAAGAAAGCATTCAAAAATTTTATTCCGTTAAGGAAATATTCAAGTTTAAAGTTTGGTATCATTTGTGTAGAAACGACTGAAGTCAGACTAGTTATGATGTCATAGCCTCAGATTCCTCAAAGTCTTTATGTATTCTATCATAATTTGTCTTGTGATTTTGTGGCTTAAAAACCATGGGATATGTCAAAAAAGTAGTAAAACTGAATCTAGGAAGGATATTTATAATATATCACCTGAAGAAAGTTTGAGGAAAAATAATTTAAGTTGGAAAAAATTAAATACACTTTCTTTAAAATACATAAAGAAAACATAAAAAGGTTATTGTCTTAGCATGAGTTGGTAGTCATATTCAGTAAACCTGATGAAAAAAAGTAGAAGTCAAGACGATTCTGTTTTAAAGGGGTATTCTGATGTCATGTGAACTGACGCCCGTCAGGGTGATGAATATGCAGAAGTCAAGACGATTCTGTTTTAAAGGGGTATTCTGATGCCATGTAAACTGACGCCCGTCAGGGTGATGAATACACCGCACATCAAATAAATTGTAGTTAACCATTAAGTCGAGCATAGCTTGCCGGGAAAGCGGATTATTTTCATATAAATAATTATAAGTGTCTTCATACTGAGTGAGGGTCACATTCCAATCTCCAACAATAATACAATGCAGAGAAATATAATGTTAATAATATCATGCAAATCTTGACAAAAGAAGGAGAATCTGTGTTAGGACCATATACTACAATAAAAGTAATATTGTAATGGCTAATGCTTATTATCATAGATTTAAGATTACCATCAGTAGAACATTTAATATTGTGGACAGAGTACTCCATGTTATTATTGAAAATAACTGCTACCCTCTGGAATTTGTTGTACCGGCTGCAAAATAGTTCTATTCTTATAATTTCTTGCATAGATAAATCCCAATGGGTATCAACTAGACAATATATGTTTAGCCGTTATTTAAGCAAAAAATCAAGAACATCCCTTGATCCTTTTCTTTTTGTCGCGTAAACCACGACAATTAAGAGATGAAATGCTTGTATCTCCCATTTAAAGTCAAAGGGTAACAAAATTGAAAAGCAAGCAATGAGAAATCCAGGGTATTGTGATGCAAGCCATGAGACCTCATTAAAGAGGTCAACTGGAATGTATTATTATTGTTATGCAGATTTTCCATGACAGTAAAGGTAGCTTGTTTAAAAACATTTATCTTTATTTTTTTCCAAAAATCAACATACATAAATAACACCAAAAAAAGAACATGGACACGAGAATGACACAAAACCACATAAATACAAAGAAGAGGGAAAAAAAGTGCTGCTTCCTGTAAGCACATTAAAGGTGCCCCAAAATGGTTAATAATATAACCCTGTGAAAACCAAGTCACTAAACATAAACACAATGAATTGATAAATGGACTACATACACTTTATTATTGTTTTTACATATTTTTACATATGTACTAAGGCTAGAAGAGATTTTAGTTGGAGGGGACAAGCATGGTTGGGGAAAAAATTAACAGCCCTTTCATTATACCCATAACTAAAGCATATTTGCATTCTTTCTACAAAAATGCAATGCATTGCAAAATCTTTTAGGGAAAATTGCCACCCCTTGGCCCTATGGCAAGTTGCCCAAACTGTTGAATGAATCTTCTAGCTTGTCACCATATGGGATATCAAATAATCCAAATCATGGTGCAACAAAAGTGTAATGGTATACAAACTCCAAGGATCTAAGCAAAATGTAGCTTTTGTTTACCAGAGCAATAACACTGTGAAATGGCTTAAACACCTAATGCCCAGGCCTCAAAGACCCTGTGCCACTGTTTTGAATGACACACACTGGGGATGGAAAATTCATGTCAATGCATGTGCACCAGCCCCCGGCCATAACCGATTTCATTCAGTTTAGCAATTTTTCGATGAAGGAGAGGTGGGGAGAGGGGAGGAAGGGGGAGGTTGACCCTCTAAAGCTATACTGCTGTGCTACATGCTTTCGAAATACGAAAGTTAAAAAGTGCCCCTCAGATCCTGTGCCCCCACCCCCCCAGATTCAAACATCTTCTGCCGCGCCTCTGCTCGTCAGACCATGCCCAGAAAGGGTACCGACGCTAAACTCAATTTCAGTCCAACACTTGAAGGTTAGTAGGAACTCTTAATTGTCAGACCAAACCTGGAAAGGGACCTGTGCTTGACTCAATTTCAGTCTGACAAGGGTTAAGAATATATATAAAATATTCCTTACCTGACTTTAGAGATGGTCATTGCTTGTGTCATGTTTTCAATTTTGTCCAATTGAGTTTGTTCTTCAGCTGGGTCTTTGTGGTCTTGATCTTTGAATTTGGTCTTCACTTCTTCTAAAGGTAATCAAATCAATTTTTGTTCATTGTCTTTGTAATCGATGTAAATAATACAATTTTCAAAGTAAATGTCGTTAAGAAGCCACCACCTCTTTGTTTTCAAGAAAAACGTATTTCATATTTTACGTGTTCCAACTCATGAAATTATTTGGATGTAAAATGTAGATTTTTATTCTGAAACTTTTACTCGACTGTTACAATTTTAGTGCATAAATATAAATTTTCACTACCCGCTCTTTAAAAAATTTAGATGTAAAATGTAAGTTTTATTCTTAAGAACAGCACCACTTCTAGAAAGAAAGATATCTTGTCAATCTTAAATAGGATAACTCCACATCCCACCTCCTCCGTAAACTCCTTTCACCCACCCTCTGTAGGAAAAGTATTCTTTTCTTCTGGATACCCAGCCATGTTGGCATCCCTGGCAATGACGGCTGAAGCAGTCGCTAAGGTTGCCCTCAACCTCCCCCTTACCCCATTTCCTAAAACCTTTTCTGACATCAAACCGTTTATCGCTTCCCTTGTTCATAAAATGTAGATTTTTCCTTTTTGTTTCCCTTTTGGTTCACTAAATATGAAATAATAATAATCAAAATAATAATAACATATTTCATTGAATCTGAATTAGATACAAATGCACTTACTTTTCAAGTCATCCTGGAAGTTTTGTTTAAAAAGAAAATGTTGACATGAATATGCAAATTTGAACATTTTAGGCAAAATTAGGCCAATTTTTTTGAGCTTGTATTTTTCTTGTAAATAATGAAAAATGAGGATTTTTTTACATATTTAGATTGTTTGGGAAACCATTGATACAAGTCTAAATTGTTTTTCTTCTTAAAGCAAAACATGCAAAACCAATGAAGAAAAACAATTAACAATCACCGCTGTTAATACTTGCGAAAAACAAAGCTGCTCATCCCGCACTGATTCCAAACCTGAGTCATTCGCATGAACTTCCTGGTCACTTACCGCTACACTGCACTGACTAAAGTGCCTGTACGTAGTGTGTGGAATTATTTTATTACTTAAATTTCAATGTGATCAAAAAGGGGGTAGTTGCTCTTTTGGTTTTCAATTGAAAATGTGTTAACCCTTGAATACCCAAACTAAGCGTGTCACGTTTGGTTCGATAGATACTTTTTCATTTTTTTTTTTACTTTGTCAGATAGGCTCACAGCAGTGAGAGTGATCTTGGTATTATTTGAAAGAGCTGGAATAGTTCTTTCATAAAATGTAACTTTTTGATGGGGGTTATATATCAAAGAGTTTTTAAAATATGGGTTGATAATCATTTTTTTTTTTAATTGCACAAAATTCAAAGAAAAAACGATTTTCTTTTCAAGCACTTACTTGACATACTTCTAGACCTAGCTTTTACCTGAAAAGCCGCGAACAACTGTTGCAGACATAACAGCATCAAATTCCAGTGGAATTTTGACTGTCCCTTTTGGCAAAAGTTGTGTAAAAATTCATGATTTTTAGCCTTTTTGAGACCAATTTCTGAAATTATTCATAATTTCTAAATGCAATACACCTACCGTACGGAAATATACCGTAAAAAAGCTTGGGCAAACGATTTTTTGGTTGATATCAAGACGAACAACAACCCCAAGTAAGACACTAAGATCATATTGTAGTTGAAGTAATAATAATGCTCCACACATTTCGTATAGGCACTGTGGCATAGAGGTAATTGTCCGTGCACAGTACACGGATGACCCAAGTTCGAATACCACGGCGCTTACGGCTTTGTTTTTCCCTGAATAATTACAGACTTGATTTTTTAATTTTTTTCATTGTTTTTGCATGTTTTGCTTTGTGAAAAAAAAAATGAGCTACGTAGTAATGGAAAGGAAATTTCACAGACAATCTAAATTTGTAAACAAAATTCTCATTTTTCATTATTTACAAGAAAATATACAAGCTCAAAAAAAATTGGCCTAATTTTGCCTAAAATGTTCAAATTTGCATATTTATGTCAATATGTTCTTTATTTTAAATTTTTTATTGAAAAGTATATATATATTAGCATTCATATAAACCAAACTTGTAGTGATAGAAAACGAAAGGAAAAAAAAATTACATAAATTTGTTGTTACGTTCTGAACCCCTGGGTCTTTAAGGATTGGCATGATCCTTTTTATTGGTCATCTGATTTGACTGTTACTCTGATTAATTTTTAACAGAAAAATTGGTCAGTTGGACACAGTTTTGGTTATTTTGTCATCAATTTCGGTGTCATTATTTGACAACATTTTTCCGTGTCAATTTGATCAATAATTGATTGTTTCCCAGCTGACATTTTTCTTTGTTAAATTTGACCATTTCCGTGTTAAATTTGGCATTTACTTCAAGTTATACCTTACCTTCCATGCTATTAATATGCAATCTGGTCACATGACCTGATTCTAACGCACTTCTAACCGACCCTAAAAAACGTAGTAACCAGCCAAGCCCTGACCTCCATAATACCTCTGTACTACCTCACTCTTTTCCAGCGCGTTGTTGGCACTAACATCGCTGAAAACTGGTCATTTTTATTTTATCAATAATTAACCTTTCTAACTCTTTTCTCTTCGGCAGCATCTACCTGGAGGGTTTTTACGCTGCCCTTTCTCATCTGGCTCGCCTTTTCAAGTCTTTCGAGGTAAGGGCGAGGTAGCCATGGGTCCGAGATTTCTTCCGCCGACCTACACGACTTTATCCGTGTAGCCTACACTTAGGATAGCGGGTTTTTGTCTCCATTCGTACAAAGCGAGTGGCTAGTTCGAGAGCGTCCTACTCTCGTGGTGAGTGTTTTAGGTCCTAGAGCACCAGGTGTGCCTGTCTAGGGGACCTCTTACCCCGGGGTTTAGGTTTTCCACCCTTTGCCCCGCCCCACCACGAGGAACCTAGCGTTATAACTTTGCATATGTTTTAACACGTTAGGATATCTCTGTACAAGTTCTCGTATGCATTAGGCCAATTTCTTTTTCTGATTTTGGCGCATGCGCATTGGGTCGACGTCTCCGTCGGGTGTTCGGGGAGTCGGCTCCGAGCTTCTCCAAGGAGCTACAGTTGTTACAAGAGAGCTTATTTTTGTATTAACGTTACCAGCATATGAATATTTTCATTTTTCTTACATAAATTAAAGACAAAGTTTTTAATTTTCAAGCTTGTTTTTTGGGGCTTGGGAGAGACTGGATAGGGGTCTCTCCGATGTACTGTTTAAAGGATATCTAATCTCTTCTTTTTATCTTTACAGTCTCCGAGTACTCAGTGGTTTGTGTTTTCCACGCTACCCCGGCGCTTGTAAAGGTTTTACGTTGGATGCGTTTTCTCGGGTTTATAACAAAAATTCAGATATAATTTTTTCTGTTAAATTTTTTTTGATGTACTACTCTGCTCTGCCTCGTCTCTCTTTTAACGTGATCGTAGGATCATAGGTACTTCCCCCAGTAGGGGCACTATTGCCGTATTCGTTGTTTGTACGCATGGATATATGTTCTTCTCTTTTCAGAAATGCTGTATTTGTATGTACGCATTGATATATGTTCTTCTCTTTTCAGAAATGTTGAGAATGATTAACTCAGTGGCGTTGTGCCTTAGGTTGTGTCCCTAGTGAACCACCTGCCAAAAACAGGTTGTGCTTCTAGTGGACCACCTAGATTTACGAAAGTTCAGAGAGAAAGAAGATAAGATCTTAGTCCTCTTCGTGGCGTTGCGCCACTTAGAGTTGAAGAGCTAAGAGAGAGAGAGATAAGATATCCTCTTCGTGGCGTTGTGCCACCTAGAGTTGAAAAGGTAAGAGAGATAAGCTCTGACTATCTCAGTGGCGTTGCGCCTTAGGTTGTGTCCCTAGTGAACCACCTGCCAAAAACAGGTTGTGCTCCTAGTGAACCACCTAGAGTTAAGTAAGTTCAGAGAGAAAGAAGATAACCTCTTAGGGGCGTTGCGCCCCTAAGTTGTAAAGAGATAATTAAGAGCCATACGGTTCCGCGGCCTGTTGTTACGGGGCGAACGGTTCTATTGGACGGTTCCATACGGTTCCGCGGCCCGTTGTGACGGGGCGGACGGTTTCATTGGACGGCTCCATACGGTTCCGCGGCCCGTTGTTACAGGGCGAATGGTTCCATTGGACGGTTCCATACGGTTCCGCGGCCCGTTGTTACGGGCGGATGGTTCCATACGATTCCGTGGCCCGTGTTTACGGGGCGGACGGTTCCATTGGGCGGTTTGGTAACCCATACGGTTCCGCGGCCCGTGTTTACGGGGCGAACGGTTCCATTAAACGGTTCCGCGGCCCATGCTTACTGGTCCGTTTATAACAGGATGACGTACACCGTATGGCCAGTCCGGTTATACGCCCACTAGCTACCAAGCTACGTGGTCAGGTGACAGGTGACATTCTTGGCAAGAAGTATAGCATTGAGACAGCTATTTTTCTTCTTGGTCCCGTAGCCATTAGCTACGTAGTTCCACGGCTCGTGTGAACGCAATTAAGATTGTCTACATTGAACGTTACAGTTCCGTATTTATTTTCACCAGTATCATAGACATGGAGGACAGGTCCCCGAGTGTCGATGTTTTACTCACCCAGGATGTCCCGCGATGCGTAGCGTGCAAACGCTTCTTTAAATTACGCTCAGGTGACATCCATTTCACGTGTTACGGGTGTAGGTTATGCTGCGAGTCAAATCCTTGTACTCTTTGCAGCGATTGGGACCTAGCGGCGTGGTCGGAGCACAGACTCCACCGCGACCGGTATTTTCAAAGAGCGGCGGAGAAAGTGGAGAAGCGACGGTCTGATAGGCCCTCTTCGTCTTCCCCCCCGCCGCCACCACCACCCAGGCCCAAAGCCAGGGAGGCGGGGCCGCCGCCCACTCTCAGCGGAGCGCCTCTTGAAAGACGTACACTGTACGGTTAATCCGGAAGTATAGCATTGAGACAGCTATTTTTCTTCTTGGTCCCGTAGCCAAAGGCTACGGCAGTTCCACGGTTCCATACGGTTCCACGGCCCATGTTTACGGGTCCGTACGGTTCCATGGTCCGTGTTTTACGGGTCCGTACGGTTCCATTGGACGGTTCCATTGGACGGTTCCGCGGCCCGTGTTTACTGGTCCGTAACGTTCCATACGATTCCACGGTCCGCGTTTACGGGTCCTTTCGGTTCCATTGGACGGCTCCAGTGAGCGGAACTTATTTTTAACAGGATAACGTACACCGTACGGTTAACCCGCTTATACGCCCACTAGCTACTAAGCTACGTGGTCAGGTGACAGATGACTTTCTTTACAAGAAGTATAGCATCACGACAGCTATTTCCTTCTTGGTCCCGTAGCCATTAGCTACACAGTTCCACGACTTGTGCGAACGCAATTAAGATTGTCTGCGTTGAACATTACAGTTCCGTAATTATTTTCACCAGTATCATGGACATGGAGGACAGGTCTCCAAGTGTCGATGCTCTACACACCCATGATGTCCCGGCGTAGCGTGCTAACGCTTCTTTGATTTACGCTCCGGTCACATCCATCCCACGCGTTACGCATGCAGATTATGGGTTCGTGCGGGTTCGTGCGGCTCCGGTGATCGGTTCCATATGGCCCCACGGCTTGTTTTCACGGCCCACCGCGTCCGGAAACAACCGCGGTGCGACCGACGGGGCATGGGATGACGTTCGGATGTCCGTAGGGCTGCATAGTTCTGCAGCAAGGTAGCGTACATAACGATTTCACACCCGATAGTATACCTTTTAGCATTTTAGCTACTTGGTCAGGTGATAGTAACAATTTTAGGAGATCTCACGTCCGTGTGAGCTGACTTGGTCTTTTCGGTTGAAGCCATTCGGTTCCGCATAGTTTTTCACCAGTTTCTTGAACACCATTAGACCTGTTTGTCCGCGCCACGCTCCCAGGATGCGTCGCGTGTTAGCACTTGCTCGGGTTTCGAGGCCTAGCGCACGGGTGATAGGAATTCCTTCTTTACGAAGGCATACCATCGTTGAGCTATTCTCTCCGTGTTACGAGGACCGTTTAAACTACTCTGAATATGGTTCTTGCGTCGAACGAGACCGGGCACATTCTACAGATATTAACGCGGTTTTTTACGCAACGCCTGATAAACCCGGTAACGGAACCGGGATATTGCGATCGTTCCGCGTGTTGCAGTGAAGCGGTCGTTTTTCTTGCTGCGACGCTTTTAGCGTTCGACAATCTTCACGAGAAGTATAGCATCAGTGATTATAAACAAACGGAGTTAACGGCCTACACCAGCAGCGCGGCTGTGTGGTAGAGGACCAGTAGCCATGAACTACAGAGTTCCGCGGCCGTTTCTCTTACCGGGACACGTACTGAGTACGACGGTAGTCCCCTCTTCCCCACGCAGCTATCTGTTTCGTAGCTCCGTGATGAAACAAACTTAATTTACAACTCGTATAGCTTGCGTAGCACGTGAACTCCTCAGTATTCCTTACGGCCCCAGTATATTTTAGCTATTCTTAACGGGAACGCGTGCTGAGTACATCTTTCCTACGCGTAGCCACTTACTCGGTGGCCCCGTGGTGAATAGATGTATACTGAGATAACGACTCACGTTACAGATGTAGTACGTTAACGCTATCGTAGACCTTGACGGTTCTTTTGTACTGATAGCTACTACGTTCGGGACACGTACCAGTACCAGTTGTCCCCCTCGCGTAGCCACGAGCTTTTTGCTCCGTGGTGCACAGAGACAAAGTTGGTGGATGACTAGTGGTTTTTACTTGTCATGCTGACGCCTTTGTAGACCCATAAGGGATCTATAATACTTAACGGGGTTGCATACTTTGTACGGCGTAAGTCCCCCCCCAGTAGCCACGCGCTTCTCAGCTCAGTGGTGCAGGGTGTTTAACGGAATTAACGGTCCGTGTAGTATACACAGGACGTCAACTCTTTCGTGATTTCTACCCCAGTGCTGGGGTTTATGACTCATACGGTTGACGTAGTACGTTACACCCCCCTTGTCAATATTAACTCCATGAAGGATATTTTTCTTGACAATAGGTGGCCTTTTGATAGACAACCTCACGTTTGGGGTAGCTATTACCAACAACAGCACGTATGGTTCATTCCATACTTTAACACCTTCTTAAAGCTGTTTCCATGCGGTTTTACGGCCTGTTACTTAACTGCCCGTACAGACATACGGTATTAGTTTTCTCCACACCCGTAGCCATAGTCTCCACGGTTTCAAGGTTGTTACTATACGTAGTACGTTAACACTTTTTCTAGTCAACTTCTTAGACAAGTTTCGCTGTTGATAGGTGTGGCCTGGAGCTACGCGGTTCCGCAACTGCTACAGTTTTCAGACTCAGCTTGGGTGCCGTCGACTATGTTGTACTACTCCGCGGTCTTACGACCCATACCGTCTCACAGCTACATAGCCTTACACGGTTGGCAGCCCTTCTTGTATACGTTTTATATTAACGGCCTGCCTTTTTATTTCGCTAGCCTTTGATTTTTGGTCAGTAGGTTTAAACAACCTTTGCTCAGGGTCGGCAGTCTTTTCTGGACTGCAGGTGGTGTCGTTCCGTACCTCCGCTTTACACATTCAGTCGGTGGCCACCCCCTTTGGTGGTGGTTCGGGTGCTCCCACCTGGCGTAAGGAACGAGGTTTTCACCTGTCAGATTTCACCGTCGGTGCCGACGGAGGCTTCTTGATCGAGGTAGGGGCACTTTTCTTGTGACCCCTTATAATGGAAACTTAGACGGGTACTTGACCTTTTTTCGACAGGCAGAATGCCAGGGTTTTTCGTTCACCTTTTTACCGCTAGTGCTGAGCGAGGCTTTTCAGTTTCCTGCCGTTTTTGCACCACTGTTGTGGTCTCCTTTTCGGACAGAGAGGTACGGACTCCAAGAGTTCTGGAATCTTTCCTCTCGTCTCGGCGCAGGACGAACTTTGGCTGCTCAAGACCTTGCAGGCTTCACGTATGAGCCTTGGGTCAGGGACGATTTTTGTCTCTTTCCCGGGCTCCGGCGGACTGCATCTCCGTCCCGGAGCGCTTCGTTTGATGGTGTGGCCTTAGCCCGCCTTTCCTCGACGTAGCATGGCCTTTCTGAGAGGTTGTTCACCCCCCTTCCCGTTGTGGAGGTGGGCCCTCTCTCCAGCTTGGTTCAGTCATGAGCTCTGGGATAACTTGCAGCTATCCACCGGGGTTTTTCCAGCGGGGTCTACGGT
>JAIGNY010000201.1:47500-107978 GCA_020152595.1 Chiridota heheva
TTAGATATAGGCATATATATATATATATATATATATATATATATATATATATAGGCATATATATATAGGCATATATATAGGCATAGGCATATATATGCCTATTTACATATGCATATGTATATGCCTATTTATATATATATATGCCTATTTATATATATATATATATATATATATATATATATATATATATATATATATATGTGGCTATATTAATGTCTATGCCTATATATATGCCTATATGCCTATATATATGTATCCCAAGGGTTAGGTGTGGAGCACAAGAATTTGCGTGGAGCCCAAGGGTTCGCCTAGAGCCCAAAGGTTTGTGTATAGCCCATGGGTTCGTGTGGAGCCCAAGGGATTGCTTGGAGCACATTGGCATATATATGTAATAATGATAATCTTAATGATAATAAAATATTGCATTGAATCTGAATTAGGTAGAAATATACTTACGTTTAGAGTCATCTTGTGAGTTGTCTTGGATGTCTGTGTCATCTGGATGATATATGATGCACATTTCTTCCTTTGTTGTACATTCAATTACATCTGCTGTGATGAATTTTTGCATCTCCTGCTTCAGTCTGTATTCAATGCAAACATTGAGGCATGCATCAATACAAAGGTTACACATGATCTATCATTTCCTGCTCTACTCTCATCCATATTTGAAAAATTTATAGACATGATCTGTTGTTGTGTGAGGGGTGACAGAGCTTATATCTATCCTAGATGGTTTCTGAATGTACAAGAGATGCAGATACAAATGGATTTGGCCACTTTTCGCATCTTCCCAATACCCCATGGCACACAATACAATGTAGGGCTTTAATCAAATGATTTGCATGGGCTATTGCATAATATCCCAGTGTAGCTGTATGCAGCTGAATATGAATTTAGCTTGTGTGTATGACATGTTCATTGTATAAAAATATTGACTTTTATTAGGGAAGGCTCACAATTGCAACTGCCCAGACATGGCCAGTGATCATGCTTCAGTGCATATATACTATGATTTTTTTTGTATACAATGGATTGTGGTGAACAATGCTCAAAGAGAACATGGTCACATGACATAGTGGGGCTGGAGACTGACTGTTTCCAATGATTTAGTTGTCAAATGTATTCTTAACGCTTGTTGGACCACACCCTGACAGCGGCATGTGTTCACTAAATTTCAGTCTGACAAGCGGTAATTAGTAACCCATCCGACACCTGTATCTGCGCTTATTCATTTTCAGTCCGACAAAGGTTAAGAATATATCTGTGTATTCCTTACTTGGATTTCAGGATGTGTATTGCTTTTGTCATCATGTCTAAAATAACCTTGTTTTTGGCTGGGCATGTGGCTCGGTCTTGACATCCATATTTGTTCTTCACTTTTTCGAAAGTCAAGTTGATCCATGGCATTCATATTCTGGTCAAACTCATATTTAAAATGAAATTAGTTTCCACCGATTTGGATGTGTAACGTTTTCTTAAGAATATGTATTACTTGCATCTTTGAGGATGTTTCTTTTATCTTCTACGAGGAGGGATCCAGGGGCTCTTGCTAAAGGATGAACCCAAACTAATGTGCGGGGGCCTGGTGGAGTCCAGAGGTGGAGGGTGGCAAAGCCTCTTAATAAAATACCTTCCAACTTTATTGTAAATGTTTCTGTTTTGATGACTTTGACATGTTGTTTATTTGCCTCTGTCCTGATGAATTCCTGTATCTCCTCTTTCAGTCTGTATTCAATGCAAACATCAAATCATATATCCATACAAAGGTTACACATTAACACTACTCTTATCATATTACTGATATCTTGGAAATACACTACTCTTATCATATTACTGATATCTTGGAAATACACTACTCTTATCATATTACTGATATCTTGAAATACACTACTCTTATCATATTACTGATATCTTGAAATACACTACTCTTATCATATTACTGATATCTTGAAATACACTTATCATATTACTAATATCTTGAAAATACACTACTCTTATCATATTACTAATATCTTGAAAATACACTACGCTTATCATATTACTGATATCTTGAAAATCAGATCACAACAAACGTGGGATTTCCATCATTAATGTTGTAGCCAAACTCTTTGGGAGAAACCCCAGTTTTAAGGGATTTGATTTTACCCTTAAAGGAATATTTCCATGGATTTTCATTTTTTCATATATGATAGAGAAATTCTTTTGTAACAAAGTGGTAAAAAAAAACTATGTTTCTATCTTATTCTGTTTAGAATTAAGTTACAAATCTTTTAATTAGATGCAGATACAAATGGATTTAGCCACTTTTCCCATCTTCCCAATACCCCATGACACACAATACAATGTAGGGCTTTAATCAAAAGATTTGCATGGGCTATTGCATAATATCCCAGTGTAGCTGTATGCAGCTGAATATGATTTTAGCTTGTGTGTATGACATGTTCATTGTATACAAATTTTGACTTTCATTAGGGAAGGCTCACAGTTCCAACTGCCCAGACATGGCCAGTGATGTCATGCTTTAGTGCATATATACTATGTTTTTTTTGTATACAATGGATTGTGGTGAACAATGAATTCATACCATGAAAAGAAATCCAACCAATTTTCTGGACTTAAAGATACTTAAATCAAGTGGTCTCTGGAATCAAAGAATATGAATAGGATATCTGAGGAAGAATATTTTGAGAATGGGGATCAAATGAACTCAATTATTCTAGGCATGTTGGAATTGCAATGGGGGTGGAGGTATGTGCTCCACAGAGTGCTAATATTTTAGTTGTCACTGTTTAACATGATTTAGATACCAAGCAGGACCGATCTTGAAATTCAATTTACACTGGCAAGTGGGTAGTATCCCTAGGTTACATAATAAAATGATTGTAACATTTAAAAAAATAGTCCTATCAAGTAATGCCTCTATTTGAATATGGAGTGGTAAACTCATAAAATGTTACACCTAGTTGTGATGATAAAAGTCAACCAGAAAAGTGGACAATTTTTCCACTAGACGCCACCCTTAAACTAAACATTTAATTCCGACAGAAAGCATATTACGTTATCTTACGAAATGTAAATAGCTTTTTTCCAAAATTTGAAGTAAGCGGGTGAGGATCTTGGCATGAATTTGGACTGAAGTTGAGCTAATATTTAAATTTTCAAGTGACGTTTAACTCAAATGTAAAATAGTTTGAAAATATTGAAAAGTTGGTATCATTTGAAAGCGGAATAAACCAACTTCCACCTATCGTTGAACCTCTAATGCTCCAATATTCTCAGGTGACACCCCACATAATACAAAATCCACTCATCGAGTGCAGTTTGCAAAAATTGTGAAATTCTTAAATTGGGTAGATAAATGCTCAAAGAGAACATGGTCACATGACATAGTGGGGCTGGAGACTGACTGTTTCCAATGATTTAGTTGTCAAATGTATTCTTAACGCTTGTCGGACCACACCCTGACAGCGGCATGTGTTCACTAAATTTCAGTCCGACAAGGGGTAATTAGTAACCCATCCGACACCTGTATCTGCGCTTATTTATTCATTCATTTTGCATGTTGTTATATAAGATTATTTTTGTAAGATAATTATGCCGGAATCTTCCTGTGCCATTCGTTGCACTAATAGATGTGTGCTGGGGAATAAATAGACATTGTCTCAATTTACATGTGATCCTGATTGACGTTCAATGTGGGTTTCTGCTGTACGACGAGACGGCTTCAACCTACAGTTCACACTAGGATTTGCAGCGAGCACTATATATCAGGTATGTAGGCTTTAAATATAACGAACAATCAGCTGTTAAAGTTACTCTTCGTATACCTGGTGAAAATATAAAACTTAAGGAAAATATGAAGTAAAATCGGAAGCGAACAAAAAATTGCAATTACTAAAATTCGCTGAACTGCTACTGGTAGGTTAGCATGTAATATGTTTGTTCTACGTGTGATGTGACTGAGCTGCGTGAAGACGTGTGTAATGCAACAATGTTGCCTCCCTGCAAAATGGAGTCCAGTTGAGTTGGAGTCACGTGATGAAATCCCTCTAATGGTGCACATTTTCTGAGACATTGGCTCACATTTTGTAGATCTTGGCACACATTTTCTAGACAAGTGATATTGGGTTGTTACTTGAACGCTTGGTGAAGGGTGATGTAGACTTATGTTTTGTAGAAGATGGGGCATGCCACTTGAACATCACAGGTCAAATACTTATTATTATTATTTCCCTGATGGTTATGATCGGGTAATGTGGTGGGATGGTGTAGGGTGATGTGAAGTTGTGTCTTCAACATGATGGACAATGTTTCGTAAAGGTCAAAGGAAATTCTTAAAAAAACTGGCTTTATTTTTGTATCATATTAGTTACGCTTGTCACTCTGAAAAGGTACGACAAAAGGCAATACTGTGGATTGCCACTGAATTTAATAGTTCGAAATGTATTGTTAATGTGTTTAATTTTGATTAATTTCCATAAACTCACCATTTGCCTGAAAACTAATATAAAACAAATTCAAAACTAGAACAAAATGTTTTAGAAAATTATTCATGCTCCCAATATTATGAATATCAGAGTGTGTGTAAAGCTTTCAAAATGTACTTTAAATCTCCAGAATATATCAGTTTATAAGCGTCTCCTATTTAGTGTACCTACTCAAGTACTCATCATCATGCGTGGTGGGGCTATGTATTGTTAAAAGAAAAGAAAATCGATACTTTCGTTGAGAAGTCGGTTGGATGAATTAGTAAGCATGTATACATGAGAAATACTGTCAAAATATTGTGTAAGACTTATGATGGCATTGACATTCTAGTTATGATGTAAATACCCCTATTTCCTGCCCCAATACTTTAACTCATCAAAATATTTTTGTTAGGTTACATCAGCTTAAATTTGCATTTTTAAAATATTTTTTACTTCTGGCAGTTTTGGATATGTGCTCCACACTTCTAGTGTAGTAGTTCATTTATATCTGAAAGACTTTATTAGAAACTCAATTGAAAGCAAGTATAAATGTTTCTGTTTTGATGACTTTGACATGTTGTTTATTTGCCTCTGTCCTGATGAATTCCTGTATCTCCTCTTTCAGTCTGTATTCAATGCAAACATCAAATCATATATCCATACAAAGGTTACACATTAACACTACTCTTATCATATTACTGATATCTTGGAAATACACTACTCTTATCATATTACTGATATCTTGAAATACACTACTCTTATCATATTACTGATATCTTGAAATACACTACTCTTATCATATTACTGATATCTTGAAATACACTACTCTTATCATATTACTGATATCTTGAAATACACTACTCTTATCATATTACTGATATCTTGGAAATACACTACTCTTATCATATTACTGATATCTTGGAAATACACTTATCATATTACTAATATCTTGAAAATACACTACGCTTATCATATTACTGATATCTTGAAAATCAGATCACAACAAACGTGGGATTTCCATCATTAATGTTGTAGCCAAACTCTTTGGGAGAAACCCCAGTTTTAAGGGATTTGATTTTACCCTTAAAGGAATATTTCCATGGATTTTCATTTTTTCATATATGATAGAGAAATTCTTTGAAAGAAAGTGATAAAAAAACTATGTTAATATCTTATTTCGTTTAGAATTAAGTTACAAATTTTAAATCATTTTTTAATTTGGACAATAGTGACTGATTGGCAAGATCTGTGATATCATAGAGACAATTTCAACAAAACTTCCTTTGTATTTCTTTTAAAATGATTTGGATTTTTATATTTATATGTAAATGTGATGTACACTAAGAAAAACAAAATTTTTTTGTAAATTATATATTCGAACCCTATCTGTATGTATAATGAATCAAAAATGCTGTTCGATGATGTAAACAAAGTGTGATTAAATTTATGCGAAATACATAAGAACTGTGCTTCAATTGCCTTGATGACATCACCAAGCTGAAGGACATACTGTACGAGGTGTTTTTAAGAACATTTTTCTACTCCTTAAATTGTTATAACTTTTAAACGGAAAAAGATATTAACATAGTTTGTTCACCACTTTGTTTCTACAAATTTTCTCTATCATATATGAAAAATTCGAAATCCATGGGAATATTCCGTTAAAGTTGGAGGCTATTTTATTATTCATGAGGTATGGAAGCTTCCATTTTGTACATTACATCATTCCCTGTAGTCAATGAGAATGTGACTGCCAGGAGGGCAAGAGGCCAATACCTAAACATAATAGTGAAACAAAAGGAATATTCATGAATTTTCACTGTAGACTTTTGAAATCCATCTGGGACTAATTTGCATGAAATATACGCTGTTTGGTCAGTGCACACATAGTGTACAGTACCTATAGATCGTTTCGTTACATGGTAAATAGAGTTAATTTCGACTACAAATGGGAACCATTTTGATGCATAAATGATCAAGTTTAATCATCAGAAGTAATGTACTGTATTTTTTTCTCTCAAGGAAGTAGTAGCGTATGTATCGTAATTTTGAGTGAGTTTAACTTTTTTTGTATACCCGTAGTCCAAGTTCAGACTTCAGTATTATGTCATTGCTCGCATACAAATGCAATGCATAAAATATCCCCAGAAGTTTATTATTTCCAAATACCTCCTCCACCACCACTTCTTCCCCTAAGCTTCCTTCCTTTTCTAAGACTTCCGCCATCCCCTACCCCAACACCTCTAATGCCAACAAACATCAAACTCAAGCCAACCTGGCTAACAATCATCCAATCAACAAGCAACAAACCAAGAAACTAACCCAATCACCACCTCAACCTCTTTCACATCAGACGTGCCAAGGCCAGGCGCACTATTAAGGACAGTAGAACCAACACTTGGAACAACTTTATCTCTTCTCTCACCACCAACACCCCCACTAAGAAGATTTGGAGAATGGTTAACAGCTTCCACGGCAGGATGGGCAAATCTCCCATCTCTTATCTCTCCTGGAATGGTGACCTTCTCACCGCGAAAAAAGACATCGTTAGCCACCTCGCCGCCTCTTTCAGCAACATCTCGTCCTCGACCAACTACTCCAATGCCTTCAAAACCAAAATAGCTCATAATGAAGCCCGGAGTATCACCTTTCCTTCCGACAACTCCGAAAGCTACAACACTCCTCTCACTCTTTCTGAATTAAACCAAGCCATCCACGATACTGGCTGCACCTCCAAGGGCCCAGATAACATCCCCTACCAGTTCCTGAAACACCTCCCTATCAAGGCCACCACTACCCTACTCACTATATATATTCTCAACCAAATTTGGTCCTCACACTTCTTTCCCCCTATCTGGAGGACAGCTATTGTCACCCCCGTCCTTAAACCGGGGAAGGACAGTACTGACCTCTCCAGCTACCGCTCCATCGCCCTCACCTGCTGTCTCTGTAAAATTATGGAAAGGATCATTAATCAGAGACTAAATTGGTTCCTTGAGACCAATAGAATCCTCTCTCCTCACCAAAGCGGCTTCCGAAAACGTCGCAATACCCTAGACCAGTTAATTATGCTCGACACCGCTATCCGGGAATCCTTTGCAAAAAAGGAACACCTCATTGCCATTTTTTTCAACCTCGAGAAGTTTTCGACAATACTTCGAAATACGGCATTATCCGCAAACTTCACACCATCGGCCTCAGAGGCCATCTCCCCATTTTTATTTAAAACTTCCTCTCACCCAGGCAGTTCCAAGTTCGTATTGGCCACACCCTCTCCAACCCCTACCTTCAAGAAGAGGGCGTCCCCCAAGGCAGCATCCTCTCTCCCACTCTTCAACCTGAGCATTAATGACATTGCGGACAACCTTGGCCCCAACATCAAACGTACCCTCTACGTGGACGACTTCACCATCTTCTACTCCTCCCCTAGCTTTCCTCTTGTTGAAAATAGACTCCAATCAGCCTCAACCAGCTGCAAATCTGGTGCAACAATAACGGTTTTAAATTCTCCAAAGACAAGACAGTCTGCATGCACCTCTGTCATTTCAACAACCTCCACCCCAACCCGAACCTTGTGCTCAATGGCAATCGCATCCCTAAAGTTCCTGGGCCTAACTCTAGACCCCAAGCTCACCTACAAGCAACACATCACCAACCTGAAACTAAAATGCAAGAGCTCCCTCAACATTCTCCGCCTCCTCTCCAAGACAACTTGGGGTACGAATCGCCATGCTCTCCTCAAAATCTTCAGGGTCACCATTCGTGCCAAGCTTGACTACGGCAATATTGTCTACTGTGTCGTTCACAACTCACACCTCAACCACATCAACACCATCCAAAATGAAGTCCTCAGGCTTTGTCTAGGTGCCTACAGGACCTTCCCAATCACCAGCTTTCATGTTGAGGCCAGCGAACCCTCCTTTCTACTTAGATGTAGAAAGCTTAGCCTCTCGTATGCTTTTAGGGTCCACACCAACACCCAGAACCCTGTTTACAACCTCATTAGGTACCCCAATTTCTCCACCCTCTTTGATAGGACTAAAATCCTATCCCCTCCCTTTAGCTTACGCATTAAAACAGCATCAACCCCGCCACTATCAGCACCTTCTCCTGGCCCACTTTTCCTCCTTGGGCCACCCCCCTCCCTTCTATCCACCTGGGCCTCTCCACTCATCACAAAACACAAACCCACCCTAACCTCTTCATCAATCTCCACAACCAAATCAAAGACTAACTCTCAAATTACACCTCCATCTATACTGATGGCTCCAAGGAAGGAAACAAGACTCTCCCTTCTATCCACCTGGGCCTCTCCACTCATCACAAAACGCAAACCCACCCTAACCTCTTCATCAATCTCCACAACCAAATCAAAGACTAACTCTCAAATTACACCTCCATCTATACTGATGGCTTCAAGGAAGGAAACAAGACCCTCCCTTCTATCCACCTGGGCCTCTCCACTCATCACAAAACGCAAACCCACCCTAACCTCTTCATCAATCTCCACAACCAAATCAAAGACTAACTCTCAAATTACACCTCCATCTATACTGATGGCTCCAAGAAAGGAAACAAGACAGCTGCTGCTGCCGTCATCCAAGACATCACCCTCAGTAGCAGACTTCCTGACTACTCATCCATCTTTTCAGCCGGGGCAAAGGCCATTTTCCTCGCCCTCAACTTTATTGAGTACTCTCTGCTCAGCCACTTTGCCATTTTCTCCGACTCAAAGGCTGTTCTTACTTCTTTACTCAACCTTAAATGGGATAACTTCATATCCCACCTCCTCCTCCGGAAACTCCTTTCGCCCACCCTCTGCAGGAAAAGTGTTCTTTTCTTCTGGATACCCAGCCATGTTGGCATCCTTGGCAATGACAGGGCTGATGCAGCCGCTAAGCTTGCCCTCAACCTCCCCCCTCCTTCCCCAAAACCTTCTCTGACATCAAACCGCTTATCGCTTCCCTTGTTCGTGACCGCTGGCAAACCTCATGGAATTCCCAAATTGATAACAAACTCCATGTCATCCAGCCCACCAATCCGATCACATCCACCATCAACAACCTCTCTCGTATTGACAACGTTCATATTACTCGTCTTTGAATAGGTCACACCCACCTCACTCACTCCCACCTCCTTATTGGCTCCCCCTAACCCCTCTGCAACAATTACTCGTCTTAGAATAGGTCACACCCACCTCACTCACTCCCACCTCCTTATTGGCTCCCCCTAACCCCTCTGCAACAATTACTCGTCTTAGAATAGGTCACACCCACCTCACTCACTCCCACCTCCTTATTGGCTCCCCCTAACCCCTCTGCAACAATTGCCATTGCACCCTCACAATCCATCACGTTCTCCTTACTTGCCCCCTGTACAACCTTCCCAGAGCTTCCCTCGCTCCCCACAACTCAATTGCTGAGTTCTTCCAGAAAAATCCTCCGGATAAAATTATCTCCTTCCTTCATCATGCTTCCCTCTACAACCATATTTAATTCTCCTCTTCCACCCCCTCTCTCTACTTTGTGTAAATACGACTGAAATCAGACTAGTTGTGATGTCATAGCTTCAGATTCCTCAAAGTCTTTATTTATTCTATCATAATTTGTCTTGCAATTTTGTGGGTTAAAAACCGTAGGACATGTCAAAAAGTAGTAAAACTGTATCTTGGAAGGGTTTTTATAATATACCACTGGAAGAAAATTTGACAAAAAATAATTCAAAGAGTGGAAAGAATTAAATAAACTTTCTGTAAAATACATTAACAATTATTAAGAATATGAAGATGTAGACGCCAACTTTCCACAGTGCTACACCAGTCATTTCTACACAGATAAGATGGAGCTTTAAATTTGGAATATCTCCTTAACGGAATAAGATTTTTGAGCGCTTTCTTCACTATTTTGTTTCCTTTGAAGTCCTCTTTTATATAAGATGGACATGTTTGACCACTCAACTAATCCTTTAAATTTGGGGTCTCTTCCTGACTGTTTATGTTTGGAATGAAGTTCTTTGCAATGATTAGTATGTCAGATGCTTTTGTAAGAAGATATCTGAGGATTCCTTACCTTTTGATGATTCTTAATGCTTCTGTCATCTTGATAAGAAGTCCTTCGTCATCACTGTCTACTTGTAGAAACTTTTCCCGTATTCTACCTGTTTAAATCAAATAAATGACTTGCTTAGCATTTACACCTGCTATGAATTCCAAACCAAGCTGTAAACTAAAAGCAGTATGAAATAAGTTGTTCAGCATACAGGTAGTTTAAGAAAAGTAAGATTTAGTACTGGTTTGATTGCAGTAATTCATTATGTTTATAGTAAACATAACAATTCAAGCTTTTTTGTTAGTTTTTCTGAGTCAGGTTTTTAACTTGTTACGAGCAACGATGTTGAGAGCAACGGGACTTCCTCTCTGTTCTCTCAAACTTTTCATTCTGATTATTCTCTACCACACACTTTTCCACCTAAACTTCTGCACCTTCGTTTTCCGGGATTTTTTCCTCTTTGTGGATGGGTGTCTGCCTTCGGTAAAATCGTTTCTTTTTTGGGGGGTTCTGATGTGATAGCATCAGAAACCTATGCGGCCATGATGGCTTGTGTGTGTGCGTGTATGTATGGATGTGTGTGTATGTGACGGCCAGCTCGTAAACACGATATCTAAGAACGATAAACCTGATTCAAGTCTTAAGTGATACACAGATTGCCCATGGTCCATAGATGTGCCCTATTGTTTTTGGTGGTGATGTCATGCATTTTAATGAGTAGGTGGGGCTTTATGTCAAATTTTGAAGTGTTCATATTATAACAACCACATATATGTTTGTTTCATATTTGGTACAAATATGATGTACATGTTCATGGTATAAAAGTGGTGAATTTCAGTAGTATGCATAGTAGGCAGGGCTTAACATGATTTTGCTGAAAAATGCTTCGAATCACGATATCTAAAGAACGATAAACTGGATTCAAGTCATATGTGGTACACAGATAGCTCATAGTCCGTAGATATGCCTTATTGGTTTTAGTTGTGATACCATGCATATTAATGAATAGGCGGGGCTTAACCTAAAATTCTTCAAATATAATACATGAGCAACCCTTTGTCTGTTTTGCATTATACTTGCTATGATAATATTATTAATTATTGTGCACATGCTAGGGTTGTCAATAGGTATGTATATTTTATTGATCTGTATCATGCCTGGTAGTCGTGGCTTATGAATCAATATCCTGGAACAAATATTTCATGATATGCAATGACATGACAGTTTATACGAAACTTACAAATCAATCAGCATATGAAAAAAAGCATCGGAACCACAAAACCTTTTGGTTCTGGTATTCCCTCCTGTTGTGACCAGGCCTTCATGCCCTTTTCAGTACTTGTACAGTGGTTCTCGTAGAGTAGTTTCGCGATTTTTTTCTAGTTACCTCTGGTCTCCCGGCCCTTGGTATTTTTTTCCAACATGACCAAACGCTTCTGCCTTGACCATCTCTCCTCTCCCTGTGACGTACCTGCTACCTCCATTGACCATTCCTCAGCCCCAGTCCCAAAAAGTTTGATCACTCAGGCCACCAACAAACCAGACAGTTTCAAAAGAGTTTTCCCCTTCCTCATACACAAGGTACTCCATGGCCTTGTCAGTACCCTCCCCAAGGTTTCTACCCCATGCAGATCCGGCGATCTCCTAGTGCACTGCACCAGGGACACTCAAGCCACCCCTCTCTTCACCACCAAAACTCTAGCTAATACTGGTATCGATGTAACAGACTCTTCCCACCGTTTCCTGAACTCCAGCAAAGGCATCATCAGAACCAGAGACCTTGCCCTCTTGACCAATGAAGACCTTGTTGAGCAACTTGCCAGCCAACATGTTATTGAAGCTCGTCGTCTCATCCTCAAGAAGATGGTGCCAAAACACCCACCAATACAATTTTCCTGAATTTTGCCACACCAACTCTTCCCTCTCATATCACTGCCGGCTATCTGAGAATCCCAGTCACCCCTTACATTCCCCCCTCCATTGTCATAAGTGCCAGAGGTATGGCCATGGGAAAAACTCCTGTTGCAGCCAAGCGCGCTGTGGCAACTATGGAGCCCCTGACCATGACAGCTCCTCTTGCACCAACACCCACACTGCACCAATTGCGAAGGTACTTACCCAGCCAACCATCCCTCCTCAAAAGACTGTCCCATCTGGCTTCAGGAAAAACAGACAACAAAACTGAAAACCCTTAATCCCAGCACCACTTATCCAGAGGCCAGGAAGCAATACCTCGCTTCCCTCCTCGCCAAACCTTCCTATTCAAGCACAGTCTCCTCAAACACCAATACTGCCCCCTCCCCCTCCCCCCCCCCCCAACTTAACCAAAACTGACTTACATGCCCAAACCATCTCCCATGCTTTCTGTCAATTTTTGTATCGCAATTTAATGTCTATCCATCAAAATTTCCCCCAAATGAAATTCTGGCCCCCAAATATAATTCTGGCGGCAAACAAAATGTATGCTTCAAATTTAGAAAGAGAATAAAAGAAATTCACAAACATTATCTTTAGGAAATTATGATTGCTCAATATTCAAATTCTCCCGAAGTTTGGTCCTAAATGCTCCGATTTTACTGCATATTGTTCTAAAAGTTTCCAATTGTTTCTAATTTGGTCGTAAATCTCCTGATACTACGAGATCTTAAAGTACAATTTTCCAATTAAAAGTAGGCTGTTGCCACTAGCAATATTTTGTTCCTATCATTTAACAAATTTCAGTTGGGATGCAGGGGATGGGGAATCGTCATTTCAGGTATATGACATATACTGCAGTATGCGTTCAAATTAAGTTGAGGGTTCCTGTAAAATTATATATCCCCAGTGTATCATCTCATTACAAACCTTTTTGGTGAGTATGTGAAGCATAATGCGAACCTACTGTATGTAATGGCGATTTTGGCCGTCAGTCCAGCCACAGTTTTTCCTGAGATTTCTTCAGAAATGTTTTTTTTTGAGAATTCCACAGAAAATATTAAAGTTTCTTCAGAGTTCCTCAGAAAAAGTTAAAGTTTCTTCAGAAATCCTTATGGAAAGTTAGAATTTCCTTACAAAATCTTAAAGTTTTTCAGAGACACTTAAGACGGATTGAAGACTAGTTTCCTTAAAAAGTCTTCAAAACGTTTGATATTTCTTTAGAAGATAAATGTAAAATGATATAATTTTCCAATATTCTTCAGAGATCCTCAAGCATCTCTCTCATAGTACTGGAGATTTAAGATGTTTCAAAATATTTGGGCACCAACGGTTGTATCAGGCATGATTGATAAACTCTGCCTTTATTATTGTGGTCATTTGCATAAAGTTGCAATTGCATTAAAAGTATATGAATTGACCAAAATTTGTATTTAGTATGCTCAGTCAGGGAGTGTGACAGGATGTGACTGCATATGGACATAGGGAGGGATGCCATGTGGGACATGGATGGGGGTCATGCGGGACATATGACAGAATATATAATGTGTGGTATACACCAAGGGCTATATCAGGCATAATTATTTGACTGCTTTTTTTTGTATTTAACAATTCATTTGCATTTAAGTTATTATATGAACTGACACTTTTATACATAGTATGCTCAATCGGGGACTGTGATAGCTAGGATGAAACTTCTTATGAAGCTTATGGGATATCATGTGGGAGATGGGGTGGGATGCCATGTGGGACATGGGGAGACTTCTTATGAAGCTTATGGGATGTCATATAGGAGATGGGGTGGGATGCCATGTGGGACATGGGGTGGGATGCCATGGGACATGGGGTGGGATGCCATGTGGGACATGGGGTGGGATGCCATGTGGGACATGGGGTGGGATGCCATGTGGGACATGGGGTGGGATGCCATGTGGGACATGGGGTGAGATGCCATGTGGAACAGTGGAATGCCATGTAGGATATATGGTGGAATGCCATGTGGGACATAGGATGGAATGCCATGCGGGACATAGGGTGAAATGCCATGCGGGACATAGGGTGGAATGCCATGGGATGGGATGTCATGTGAGACATGGGATGTCATGTGGGAGATGGGGTGGGATGCCATGTGGGACATGGGGCGGGATGCCACGAGTAATAAAGAGTGACATAGGTTGGGATGGCATGTGTGACATAGGGTAGCAGGCTATGTGGGACATAGGGTAGGAGGCCATGGGGACATGGGATGTGATGCCATGTGGGACATAAAGTATGATGTCATTGGGACATTGGCAGGGATACCATGTGGAAAATATGGTGGGATCCAATGTGGGACATAAGGTGGGATGCTATGTGGGACATCAGGTGGGAAGCCACTGATGCAGGACATTAGGTGGGATGCCATGGGTGACATAATGAGAGATGCCATGTGGGACACAGGGAGGGATGCCATGTGGGATATTGGGAGGGATGTCATGTGGGATATTGGGAGGGATGTCATGTGGTACATATGGTTGAATTAATGTGGGATATACATGTAGGATGGGATCCTTGTGGGACATAAGATGGGGTGCCATGTGGGTCATGGGGTGGGATGTCATGTGGGACATATGGGGGAATGCCATGTGGGACATATGGTGGAATGCCATGTGCGAGATATGGTGGAATGGGACAAGGGATGGGATGTGATATCATGTTGGACATGGGGTGGGATGCCATGTGGGAGATATGGTGGAATGCCATTTGGGACAAGGAATGGGATGGGATGTCATGTGGGAGATTCGGTGGGATGCCATTTGGGACTTGGGATGCCATGTGGGATGTAGTATGAGAAGCCATTTTTATTATTGGCCTGGTCATATGATATGGGTGTCAATTTGCATGGGCATGCGAACCATGACTGTATTTACCGTTCTAGTTTACTTATGTATATATGCCTACTAGTGGGGCAACCTGCATGATATTTAGGAGCCTGACGAACAAAATGAAAAGTAGGCTCTAAATAAGGTTCATTAGCTATGATTTGGAGGGAAAAATTACTTTCAAGGAGTACTTTTATACAATGCTTGTGTTATTATTTTCTTAACGTGGAGGACCCCTCTCTCCCGGGCTAGTACGGTGGCTTCATTCCTCTCATGGTGGCGCCGCTTCTGGTTTAGGAATTTACCGTCTGTCATGTCATTTTTGCAATAATTGGCCCACCAATTAAACTTTCTTAAAAAAGTCCTGTCTCACTACTCCTTCAAAGGGGCTGAAGTTGGCCCTCAAAAGGGTTCAAATACAGCAGCTTTGAGGGGCTTTGCCCCCTGGACCCCTACAATTATTGCCATCAATTGGCTCACTAATTCAAAATTCCTTAAAAAAGTCCTGTCTCACTACTCCTTAAAATCAATGGGCTGAAGTTAGATCAAAGTTTTGTCCTTAAAAGGGTTCAAATACACAAGCTTTCGGGGGCTTTGCCCCTTGAACCCCTACCAGGAATTTTGCCGCTTTAAACAGGTTCATGGACCCTACGCCGACAATCTCGCGCTTTACGCTCGAATAGCAATAACGTAACGTGCAATAAACACCAGCGAATGTTAGTCCAGCCCCTCCAATAATAAATACCTTCTGACCTGCCGACAGCACTGATGAAATATCTGCACCTGTGGTTCATATTGTTTCATTATTAAACAGACAAAGGCCTTTTGCCAAATTTGGCTCCCCTAAAATTTTACAATGCACCCCCTCCAAAAAAACAAATGAAATAAAAATAAAATAATAATAATATTAAATACAAAATTTTAGGTCTGGCTATGCTACTGTTTCTTATATAGGTAGGACACCTAGTTTTAGAACCAAGGGTTCATACTTCATAACATTAAAACATTTGAATTTGGTTCTATATCGGCAAAGTTATAGCCTCATTAAAAATAATTATCATATTTCAAATCCATGTTCTTCGGTCATAAAATGGTGCAGTGCTGCATTCGACACTGCAATCAATGTGGGGGAGGGTCAGAGAGGCAAAGGAAGCGAGAGGTGAATGAGGGAAACTTTTCCTCTGAGAGGATTTCTCATTTTGGCACATTTGACTCTAATTGTTGCAGTGCCGTTAAACATCAACAAACCATCTCTTTTTGGGATTCTTTCTTGCAAGTTTGGAGGTAAAATTGGAAAATGATTAAGGTAAAATTCTTAACATTGAAGGAAACTTGATAAAATTTGGCCACATTTCTCAAAAATTTCACACAAAAGTGAAGAAAATTTCTCGAAAATGAAGGAAATTCCCCCAAAACGAAGAAAATTCCCCCAAAACGAAGAAAATTCCCCCAAACCGAAGAAAATTCTCCCAAAACGAAGAAAATTCTTGAAAATTGAAAGGGATGTCCTGATTGGCAACATTTGATGGAAGTTTAATTTACCAGTGTGCATTTTCCCACTTGTAACCAGGGTTTTTTCCCTCTCTGAGAGGTGACTCTTCCCATGCTCATGGGGTACCCACAAATTAATATGTTAAGTTTTTGGTTGGTTGAAAATATCTACCTTTACTGCTGTACCCCCCTATAGAGGATTGTTGGCCCCTAACAATGTAGTCCTGGCTACTCCACTGCTTTGCCTCCTGGGTCCCCACTGGAGCTTCATACCTGGACCCCACTGGGATGTTCAAGTGGGCCCATGGACCCCTCGCCAATATATGTTTGGTCCCCCCTAACTTCAAAAATGTTCCGGCTCTGTTGCCTCTTGTGTTATTTTGTACTTGTAGACCTACAGTAAAAAGATATCATCAATTGCAACCTGAACTAGACACAAATAAACATACCTATCAAGTTGTCTCTAAAAGGCTTTGACAAATTTTGTCTGCTCTTTAACTTCCCGATATTTTTCTTCTCCTCCTCTATATTTTTAGTTACTTCATCAGTGATGAAATTTTGCACCTCTTCGTCGTTGTTTTCTGGAAGCTAAAAAAAAATAAAAGAGAGAGGTAATGACCGTATTCCACTCTTTTACTACTCCATAAACTCTTTTAAGTCAAAATATTATTTCTCAGCTTTTATTACCAGTGACAATTATGAATTTTGATTGTTCATTCGAAGGGGGAAGAAATGCTGAATAAATGTCTTCAAGTTTGGTAAAGCGTCCTAAGCTTCTAGGTTATATCTTTTATATTTACACATTATGATATAACAAGTAAAAGACGTACATTTCTAAAATCTTTATGCAGTTCTGAAAATTCTACAAAATCAGCTGCAGTACTAATGATCATGAATCTTTCCAAATTATTCATTATGACTGCTGAGTCACTGCAGTCTGCTGTGCTCCATCAAAACAATGAAGTAGAGTATTAAACTAGAACTATTAGAAAGATATCATGCTTGACTATTCAAAGCTACAATCCCCGACAAAACAAATGAAACAAAACAGCAAAATCTGCAATAAGTTTCGAAAACCTAAGATCAATTTAAGCCCCCCTTTCAATGTTGCGCCTAATCGCAGTGTGCAGAAATCTGAGCCAACATTGAAAGGAGAGGGGTTTTGTTTCATTACTTTTGACGGGGAGTGTAGCATAGAGAATATAAAGGGCTTATATTGAGGAAGGTACATGCAGAAATGGAGCAAAGAGGTGCAGATGATTTCAAATTACTTGAGCTGTGATGGACATACTGACCTTTTCCTTTGCGTAAGATTTTCACAACATTTTACTACAATTGAAAGAAAGCACTCTTTACAACTGAAACATCTTGTTATAGTTGTTTCTTTGATGAATCAAATAACAGGTGAACAAAATAAATTTAATTTAATGAATTTATTTTCCATATTCTTTAACAATAAACAAATTATTTACAATAATATAGAGAATAGTCCACGTTTACAAAATATAAAAAAAAGTAAAGACAAAACTAATAACAAAAATAACAACCTCTCAAACAAAATCAAAATCTGTATATGGGGTTAAAAGGTTCAAATTAAAAGATTATATGAATCCTGAATAGCAGTCCAACCCCAATTATCTATTGTCAAAAAGTATTTTTGAAACACATCTTTTTAAGATTGCTTTTAATTTGATTTCATGAATTTTCAACCTTATTTTTGTTTATTTCAAGTTTGTTGTATTTACAGTTTTTAATTTATTTCTTTTAGTGGGATTATATTGTTGTTGTTTTTTATACTAATTTTACATTGATTTCACTTTTTGTACAGCGTCAATGATTATTCATACAGTTTTTGACACTATAAAATTAAACGTTTTATTATTTTAAAACTTATAACCCTGCATATTTGTAATGTATAATGACTGCCTTTACACCTTAGAAGATAAACATTTCTCAGAGAGCTGAAGTTTTGCTGAATCTTACCAGTGTCAGTGCTGGTCTGGAACCATGATCTCCCTCTCTCTCTGAAATGATACAAAAAGAGAATGATCATCCATAGAGCAAAAGAGAAGCATTATGAGATTTCAAAGCCAATTCATAGTCTGGTTGCAAGACCCCCTCCCCATTCAAAAAAATAGTATGCATACTTCTTTTTTTGCAGATTGTGTATGTTTAGGTACATGTCCTTTGAGTGATGCCAATTTGGCACCTTTGGGGAAATTGATATATTCAAACTGGTAGACAAAACAACTGCCAAAACATAAAATATCAATATATCATCTGCATTATATGGGCAATGGGCAACAAACATGCTTTTTGTTTAGTTTTTGTGGTGAAGGAAACAATTCTCAATGTTTGATTAGGTCTTATGGGCAATTTGAAAATTCAAGATGGTGGACAAGGTGGCTGCCAAAACATAAAATCACTATTTGGGGTGACCTTCGCAACATGCCAGCTTCCATATTATTCAGATTGGGTCTCAGTTTATCCCCAGGTGGATGCATTCCTGTGTGAGTACTGTATGATACCCCTATGATGTGTTCCAAATGCAATGTCTACAAGTCTAGATTCCCCCCTACCCCCATTTTTTTTGCTGTGCTCCCCCTGTGCCGCCCCCCAAATGCAACTGCGACTAGAAATTTCACAGATGACTTCAGTTGCACAAACAGTTTCCGTCCTGTGTTCCTTCCATCCTTTAATTCATAGGCTCTAATAATTAGTTATTTCATGTTCTAATTTGTTCATTTTTAAATATAAAAAAAAATATTTGACAGAATACCACAAATAGTGCTTGTTTAGAACCCACATATTATTTTATGAAGATATATCCATATCACAAAATGGGGAAGAAACTTTAGTTCAATATCTTATTCCGTTAAGGAGATATTCAAGTTCAAAGCTCTTTGTTATATGTGTAGAAATGACTGGTGTAGTAAGTCTTCTTTGGAAGGTTGGGGCCCTCATCCTCATAGTGTTAACAATTGTTATTGTATTTGAAAGAAAATTTATTAAACTTTTTTACTATTTGAGTTATTTGTCCCCCAACTTTCTTAAGCTGGAAAAGTATAATTACCCTATCTTACAAGATTCTGTTTTACTCTTTTCCTGACCCTGCTTTTCAGCCACAAAATCACAGGATGAGAAAAGATAGAATACATTAAGACTTTGAGGAGTCTGAGCCTGTTATGTCACAACTACAGTTTGATTTCAGTTGTTTATACCCAAATAATACCAAGATTTTTCAATGCTTTCAAAACCATTTTGTTTCTTCTGAAGTCCTCTTTCATATTAATGAACTTGCTTGACCACTGAATTAATAATCCTTTAAGCATTAGATTTGGTTCCTTGACTACAAAATCTTATATTTTGACACAAAAAGCATGTTTCTTGTTCAAATGATACAAATGAAACAACGATTTTATATTTGGCAGACCATCTTGTCCGCTATCTTGAATTTTTGCACATTGTTCAAAAGGCCTTTTTTTTACATTACATAAATTGCCTAAAAGGCCTTTGCAACATTTACTATTCTTTCCTTGACAATTATAAAAACCTATATGTCTATTGTTGACACAAAAGCATTGTAGAGATGTGACGATTTTATGTTTTGATAGCCATCTTGCCCGCCATTTTGAATTTTTAAAATTGCTCAATAGGCCCATTTAGCAGTCGATATATAAAACCTATGTATTGACACAAAAAGTATGTTTCTTGCTCATATAATATATACCTTTAAAAGACCTTTTCAAACATTGAAAATGGTTTCATTGACCACAAAAGCCTATACACTGTACCCTCTCTAATAAGCGCCTTTCTCCCATAAGCGCCCCTGCACTATTTTTGTGCTGCTGTGACGCATTGCCTGAGCTGAATCTGCACTTGCCGTACCAGTGCTTAGGATCTGTGGAAAATTTATGTAGTGATATGTTAAAGATTTTTGGTGAAACTATTTTTACTTGTCATAACGTTAGTACTAACGTTAGGATAGACTCCGATACATGCATTTGTGTAGCACTAAATGTACAGTGCAATGTTCGTAAGGCTTCGCTATATGTACACAGTATCTCCGAAGAGGGCCCACCTCTAGAAAGTTTTCAAAAGCGCCCAGGGCGCTTATTAGATAGAAGACGGTATATATGTATAGATACCAAAAAAACATGTTTATTGGCAATCTTGCTCATATATACTGCAGAAGATATGGGGATGTTATGTTGTGGTGGCCATCTTGTTCACCATCTTGAATGTTTTTAGTTCCTTTAATGTGACAAGGGGACATAATTAAACTTTTGATTAAGAACATGTTTTGGAAGTTAAGCCATAACATCTGCATTTGGCAGCCAGATATACTATACCAACTATGAAGAGGTTACTTTGGTAAGGAGCAAACAAGTCATGCAATATATTGTACTTATTTGCATCTTGGAGACACCAATGGCAGTTCACATTCTCACTCTATACCCATGTGTTAGAGTTTCTTTCTGCAAAGCCCGACATACTTAGTCATGTCAAAAATTAACATGAAATTGTATTGTGCAAATAATATGTCAATGCCATGCCAGGAAGTTGCAAACATAAGAAGTTACATTTTACCTAAATGCAAAGCTGTCCATAACCCCCCTGTGAAATAGTACTCAATATAGAGTCAAATACTAACATGAAATTGTATTGTGCAAATAATATGTCAATGCCATGCCAGGAAGTTGCAAACATAAGAAGTTACATTTTACCTAAATGCAAAGCTGTCCATAACCCCCCTGTGAAATAGTACTCAATATAGAGTCAAATACCTCTTCTGAGTTTGATATTGATGGAATTTTAAAAGATTAGTTCGGGGTTAAGCAAGTCTATCATATATGAAAGGGGAACTCAAAAGAAACAAAATAGTGAAGAAAACATTCAAAAATCTTATTCCGTTAAGGAGATATTTAAGTTTGGTATCATGTTTGTAAAAATGACTGAAATCAGACTAGTTGTGATGTCATTTGTCACAGTCTTTATGTATTCTATCATATTTCGTTCTGAGATTTTGTGGCTTTATAACTATGGGATATGTCAAAAAGTAGTAAAACTTAACCTAGGAAGGGTATTTATAATATATCACCAGTTCAAGGGGAAATAATTTGAATGGTAAAATAATTAAATGAAACTTTTAGAATACATTAAGAAATGTTAAGAATGTGAGGATGAAAACACCAACTTTCCATAGTAGACTTACTACACCAGTCAATTATATACAAATAAGACAGATCTTTAAATTTGAATATCTCCTTAACGGAATATCAAAACTTGAATGCTTTCTTCACCATTTTGTTTGTTGATGTCACGGTGCTGTTAAACATCAACAAACTAAACCATTTTTATTAAATTTCCTCTTTCATATAAGATGGACTTGCTTGACCACTGAACTAATCCTTTAATATCTTTCCTGGGCTGAACTTGACAGATAGAATGTAGACAGGAATATAGACAGGTAGAGATTGTTTACCCAGGTCAAAGAGCATTCAGATCTGAGCAGAACTGTCTCTAAATGGACACAATACCACTTATAGTTTTTAAGTTATAAAGTAACAAATCAAAGTTTGTACAATTTCTCAGCATACAATCAAAGTTATGATGTAAGAATAAAAAAACAGCTACAATTCTTTAATGTAATTAAATATGTAAATATCAAAATTTCTCAAATTGCTTTCTTCTGTTAAAAAAGTTATGAGGTCATAGAATATTGCACAACTGTTGCTCATGGATATCTAAGTTTTAGAATGTTGTAAAATGGTCAATTTTTAAGCAATTTTGATGGGAGTTTTTGTTGTGTGCATGATTTTTATTTTAATAAACCACTTAACAATAATTAACCACTTAACAATAATTAACCACTTAACAATAATTAACCACTTAACAATAATAAACCACTTCAGCTCGTTTTGTTGCCACCTGTCTATTTGCCTTTAACATGCAAATTTGTCAAAAGCTTTTATTGTTCAATTCCAGAATATATAGTTGCTTCACTTCTTGTTTCATATCAATTTTGGATTCATCTCTTTTTTTGGAGATGAATGTGAAGAGTACTTACAAGACAATAAATGGTTAATCTTGTATACAAGCAAATATATACAAGCATGGGTAAGGAGCATACATATATAAATATGAAAAAAGATCTATTTGATAGATTTCTTTGCCATATATTTCTTAATTGATTATGTAATTTGATCTCTCGATCAAGCATATCCTTTTAACCTGTTCCATATGCCTGAACTCCAGATCACACCTCTTCCCTACATCTCAATTTCCGATCTTTTCAAGAACAATCCTACCTCCAACTTCATCACGTTTCTTCGCAACAGCAATTTATTCCACCTGATCTAAACCTCCCTTTCCTTCCCTTCTCTGCCTTACTTTCCTCATCTTCCTTTGATTACCTTAACTTCTTTCCCTTATTCACCTTTTGTCCTCCCTTTCCTCTATCCCTCCTCCCTTTCCTCTCTGTCCTAACTCAAGCCCCTTAGTTTTAAACATCGTCTTGGCACATTTGACTCTGACTGTCGCGGTGCCGTTAAACATCAACAAACCAAACCATGTAATTTGAGCTTTGATTGAAGAATTATACTAGATATATAAACAGACATGAATATTTCATGCTTAATGAAATGAAGTGGTAATTAATGATGCTATACATTAGTTCACCAAGTGAGGGGGGAATAATCCATAGCTTTCTTCATTATTGCTCTTTACCTGTTTTCCTTGTACCCATTTGCCTCCTATCTTCTATTCCAACTTCCCATGCACTTACATGCAAATCTTGATTTTCCTTTGTTGAATATTGAACTGCTTCAGTTAATGTGAGCCAGATGCCTGCTTCATATTCCATACATGGATCTTGTTTGGGTCTAATTTTAGCAGCTTCTACGCAATACTTGAGAAGATTTTCCTGAGATTGTTTAATGTTTGAGAAGTATTGGTTAAGGTGATTAGCTCTGAATTCTAAGGAAAAACCAAGCAAAATGAATAAACAATTTTCAGACTTTAAACCTTCCTGTTGCATGTGCTCTGCATATTGCAGATTAAAAAGTCGTATAAAATCATTTCGTATCTGTGTGATATTTGTTGATTTTTTCTTAATTTTTATTTCTATTGCATATTTCAATTTGATGCTATCCTTGGTTAAAGCAAAATCTAGATGTTTATTGGTATCAAACAGAAATTCTGCAATCAACCTGAAATCACCCTTAATATATTCAGGGTCTGAAAAAATTGCATGTGAAAAATGATGTTTATATTGCGTCTCATAACCATACTCTGACAGTAGCTTTGGTTCATGATTGTAGTCTTCTTGTATTCGTTCTAATGCTGTCTTGATTGCGTTACGAATGTACTCTTTCATTTTTGTAAGAGGCACATTAGCCTCTGCCATTGTGAGCTCCCAAAGGTATATGGTTAAAGTCAAGGTTCATCTTCTGTAGAAATATTGCATCACGAAGGAATAATCTGGAGAGAAAAACGTTTAAAAAAAAACTGACCTTTTTTTGCAAAATATTGACGCAATGAAAGCAAGTACATCATAAATTTATGATATTATTATCACCTTCCCAATGATATACCATCTGTACCATCCACTGCCTACACATCTATTGATCAGTTAATGGAAACGATGGATTTCTGCCTTTTGAAAGGAATTCAAATTATTATTGTGTCTGTATATAGCATGGAGAATTTTGCCTCAAAAGAAGTAAAGCAATGCATTCTAGTTAGTGTGTCTTGCATGAAAGAAAAGGTATATAATGAAACCTCACCCCAATAGAACTGGCACAGAAAGTAGTTAAGTTAAAAAAAAATTAGGGGGAGCAAAAAACGACCTTAACTGTGTCCACATTGCGTTAACCAAACGGCATGTGGCCAGGAGCTGGCCCAAGGGCTTTGATGAAGCTTTAAAGATTCCTTGGTTTTGTTGTCCCAAAATGGCTTAAAAGGAATGGGAAAATGTCAATGAAGATTTAAGATTACATGAGACCATAGTTTCTACAGTTCATATGATCAAAAGTAGAAATTTTAAATTCTAATGTAAAAGCAACTCAGATAAACAACATTAAGGCGAGTTCTAAACAGGCAGAGAAATAATTTGGGTGAAAGCTGAAATTTTGAGGAAATTATTTCCATATATGTTCAAAAAGTTAGCACTTTTTCTTCTTGAAAATGTTGGGCCAGTATATGTCTATGGATAACTGTGCAGAACAAATTTGGAAGGTACTTGGGGGAAAAAAAACATGGTACCCCTGTAATCAACCTCTCTGACTTAGTTGATTGACAGCTTTTTCAACCGGTCATCGCACGAATTTGCCTAGCAACAAACTCTGCATAAGCAAGTGGGGCAAAAATCCTATGCGGTACTGGTACAGTACATCTAGCTAGCAGTGCGTGCTCATGCAGTCAATGTAATATACTGCACAAAACAAATTTCTGCACACACAGACTGAGTGACGACAAGATGGTGAACAAAAAATGCGCCTACGGGCCCACTGCGGGCTTTGTAAATCAGATTCCCAATACCCAGCATGGTTAGCAAACAGAATTTGGTTTACTTCCTTTTGCTAAAAACTCTAAAGATCCCGAGAAGTGCTATTAAATGGATCAAAATTTGCGGCAGGCCACATGAACATCTAAATATCAATGTATTGGTCGTTCATGCATGATTGCAGATTTGGGGTTTGTTTGCCTCATCTAGTTACAGTATCGCTATGGTGGGTGTGGCTTAGTAGGTTTGTTTGCCTCATCTAGTTACGGCATTGCTATGGTGGATGTGGCTTAGTAGGTGTGTTTGCCTCAACTAGTTACGGCATTGCTATGGTGGGTGTGGCTTAGTAGGTGTGTTTGCCCCATCTAGTTACGGCATTGCTATGGTGGGTGTGGCTTAGTAGGTTTGTTTGCCTCATCTAGTTATGGCATTGCTATGGTGGGTGTGGCTTAGTAGGTGTGTTTGCCTCAACTAGTTACGGCATTGCTATGGTGGGTGTGGCTTAGTAGGTTTGTTTGCCTCATCTAGTTACGGCATTTCTATGGTGGGTGTGGCTTAGTAGGTTTGTTTGCCTCATGTAGTTACGGCATTGCTATGGTGGGTGTGGCTTAGTAGGTTTGTTTGCCTCATCTAGTTACGGCATTGCTATGGTGGGTGTGGCTTGGTAGGTTTGTTTGCCTCATGTAGTTACGGCATTGCTATGGTGGGTGTGGCTTAGTAGGTTTGTTTGCCTCATCTAGTTACAGTATTGCTATGGTGGGTGTGGCTTAGTAGGTTTGTTTGCCTCATCTAGTTACGGCATTGCTATGATGGGTGTGGCTTAGTAGGTTTGTTTGCCTCATCTAGTTACGGCATTGCTATGGTGGGTGTGGCTTAGTAGGTTTGTTTGCCTCATCTAGTTACGGCATTCCTATGGTGGGCGTGGCCTATTTCCATACTTTGTTAATTGTTTGTATGCAATAAAATTTGACTAAACTTCCTGAGGATTAGTATATGAGAGAACAAGATCCTGGAAAAGCAAGTGTTATTTGCCATTTAAATTGTAATATTTAAGTGTCATGTAGTGTCCCATTGTTAGGTGATGTTGGTATTTTGTACACATTTTATCATGTTCTCAGATGAGCCTGTTTTGATGACATAAGTGAGGCAGATTTTGATGTTGCACGCTTTCTTGCCTTTTGGAGCTTGCTCAGATAAGACATATTTTCTAAGCAATATTATGTAAACGCCAATCTTAACTTAAACTTATTAATATTAAGGCTTCAGAAATATTTTAATATTAAAGCTTTAAAAACAATTTATTATTAAAGTACACTCCCTGTAGTGGTTTCACTCATTTAGAAGCAGTTTTACATAGGTTTTTAGGAGCATCTTGAAATATCTTTTGCCATTTAGCGTTAACGTAACATTACTGCATTACCTTAGTATAGGCCTGCCATAGTGTAACCTTAGGCCTGTTAAATGCTATCTTCGGCTCTGTTTTAAGTAAATTCCCAAGCCGTAAGCCTGTATTTTGATCAGCAATGTCTTGATTGTTGGTCTGTGTGACATGCAGCAAGCACCTGATTAGTTTATTTGTTCAATTTATGTGACCAGCAAGTAGTGGTCCTATTCAACCGGCTAGCAGTGATTTTGATATCTTGTATCATTCGTCTGGCATTGATGGTCTGAGCTATCATGATGTACTTAGTGGACTTCATTAAGTCCTACCTGAAGTAGTAAGTAGCCATTAGTGGCAGTGCTTGTGTATATAAACTTAGTCTTTAATATAAGAGCTAAACTATAATAATTCCTGAACGTTTACTTAGTCTAGGTGCTAGTTCTAAACATGAACAAGATCTGTTCTCCTGATCAGCCTTGGCAGCGTTTGCTCCATAATTGTGATGGGGGCAGTCTCTGTGTTTAAACTTAATTGTGCCTAGGTTAGTTATTACTAAATTAAATTAAAATATTAGTAAATATTAAGGAGCAGCCCATTTAGTGTCTCCTTTTTCAACTGTTGTTATTGTGATTTTTGTCAACTGTCTGCTGCATGTTGGGTCTGGACAGAATCAACCAGAATTGGAGATGTAAGTTTCATTTGTATTCTTGTTTCTCTAAAGTCCTTCTCAGAGGAATTAATGTTTTTTAAATGATTAGTTCAGAGGTCAAAAGATACAAAATAGTGAAAAAAATTAGTATACAAACTTGTTGGTTCTGACACACCATTGTCTCTAACCTACTATCTCGCTCTCTACCTCAGTAAAACATGTTTTACCACCATTGTCTCTAACCTACTATCTCGCTCTCTACCTCAGTCAAACATATGTTTTACCACCATTGTCTCTAACCTACTATCTCGCTCTCTACCTCAGTAAAACATATGTTTTACCACCATTGTCTCTAACCTACTATCTCGCTCTCTACCTGAGTAAAACATGTTTTACCACCATTGTCTCTAACCTACTATCTCACTCTCTACCTCAATAAAACATGTTTTACCACCATTGTCTCTAACCTACTATCTCGCTCTCTACCTCAGTAAAACATATGGTTTACCACCATTGTCTCTAACCTACTATCTCGCTCTCTACCTCAGTAAAACATATGTTTTACCACCATTGTCTCTAACCTACTATCTCGCTCTCTACCTCAGTAAAACATGTTTTACCACCATTGTCTCTAACCTACTATCTCGCTCTCTACCTCAGTAAAACGTATGTTTTACCACCATTGTCTCTAACCTACTATCTCGCTCTCTACCTCAGTCAAACATGTTTTACCACCATTGTCTCTAACCTACTATCTCGCTCTCTACCTCAGTAAAACATATGGTTTACCACCATTGTCTCTAACCTACTATCTCGCTCTTTACCTCAGTAAAACATGTTTTACCACCATTGTCTCTAACCTACTATCTCGCTCTCTACCTCAGTCAAACATGTTTTACCACCATTGTCTCTAACCTACTATCTCGCTCTCTACCTCAGTAAAACATATGGTTTACCACCATTGTCTCTAACCTACTATCTCGCTCTCTACCTCAGTAAAACGTATGTTTTACCACCATTGTCTCTAACCTACTATCTCGCTCTCTACCTCAGTAAAACATGTTTTACCACCATTGTCTCTAACCTACTATCTCGCTCTCTACCTCAGTAAAACGTATGTTTTACCACCATTGTCTCTAACCTACTATCTCGCTCTCTACCTCAGTCAAACATGTTTTACCACCATTGTCTCTAACCTACTATCTCGCTCTCTACCTCAGTAAAACATATGGTTTACCACCATTGTCTCTAACCTACTATCTCGCTCTTTACCTCAGTCAAACATGTTTTACCACCATTGTCTCTAACCTACTATCTCGCTCTCTACCTCAGTAAAACGTATGTTTTACCACCATTGTCTCTAACCTACTATCTCGCTCTCTACCTCAGTCAAACATGTTTTACCACCATTGTCTCTAACCTACTATCTCGCTCTCTACCTCAGTAAAACATATGGTTTACCACCATTGTCTCTAACCTACTATCTCGCTCTTTACCTCAGTCAAACATGTTTTACCACCATTGTCTCTAACTACTATCTCGCTCTCTACCTCAGTAAAACATATGTTTTACCACCATTGTCTCTAACCTACTATCTCGCTCTTTACCTCAGTAAAACATATGTTTTACCACCATTGTCTCTAACCTACTATCTCGCTCTCTACCTGAGTAAAACATGTTTTACCACCAATGTCTTTAACCTACTATCTCGCTCTCTACCTCAATAAAACATATGTTTTACCACCATTGTCTCTAACCTTCTATCTTGCTTCCTACCTCAGTAAAACATATGTTTTACCACCATTGTCTCTAACCTACTATCTCGCTCTCTACCTCAGTAAAACATGTTTTACCACCATTGTCTCTAACCTACTAACTCGCTCTCTACCTCAGTAAAACATGTGGTTTACCACCATTGTCTCTAACCTACTATCTCGCTCTCTACCTCAGTAAAACATATGTTTTACCACTATTGTCTCTAACCTACTATCTCACTCTCTACCTCAATAAAACATATGTTTTACCACCATTGTCTCTAACCTCCTATCTCGCTCTCTACCTGAGTAAAACATGTTTTACCACCATTGTCTCTAACCTACTATCTCGCTCTCTACCTCAGTAAAACATATGTTTTACCACTATTGTCTCTAACCTACTATCTCGCTCTCTACCTCAATGAACCATATGTTTTACCACCATTGTCTCTAACCTACTATCTCGCTCTCTACCTCAGTAAAACATATGTTTTACCACCATTGTCTCTAATTTACTATCTCGCTCTCTACCTCAGTAAAACATGTTTTACCACCATTGTCTCTAACCTACTATCTCGCTCTCTACCTCAGTAAAACATGTGGTTTACCACCATTGTCTTTAACCTACTATCTCGCTCTCTACCTCAGTAAAACATATGTTTTACCACCATTGTCTCTAACCTACTATCTCGCTTTCTACCTCAGTAAAACATATGTTTTACCACATTGTCTTTAACCTACTATCTCGCTCTTTACCTCAGTAAAACATGTTTTACCACCATTGTCTCTAACCTACTATCTTGCTCTCTACCTCAGTAAAACATATGTTTTACCACCATTGTCTCTAACCTACTATCTCGCTCTCTACCTCAGTAAAACATATGTTTTACCACCATTGTCTCTAACCTACTATCTCGCTCTCTACCTCAGTAAAACATATGTTTTACCACCATTGTCTCTAACCTACTATCTCGCTCTCTACCTAAGTAAAAGATATGTTTTACCACCATTGTCTCTAACCTACTATCTTGCTCTCTACCTCAGTAAAACATGTTTTATCACCATTGTCTCTAACCTACTATCTCGCTCTCTACCTCAGTCAAACATGTTTTACCACCATTGTCTCTAACCTACTATCTCACTCTCTACCTCAATAAAACATGTTTTACCACCATTGTCTCTAACCTACTATCTCGCTCTCTACCTCAGTAAAAGATATGTTTTACCACCATTGTCTCTAACCTACTATCTCGCTCTCTACCTCAGTAAAAGATATGTTTTACCACCATTGTCTCTAACCTACTATCTTGCTCTCTACCTCAGTAAAACATGTTTTATCACCATTGTCTCTAACCTACTATCTCGCTCTTTACCTCAGTCAAACATGTTTTACCACCATTGTCTCTAACCTACTATCTCGCTCTTTACCTCAGTCAAACATGTTTTACCACCATTGTCTCTAACCTACTATCTCGCTCTCTACCTCAGTAAAAGATATGTTTTACCACCATTGTCTCTAACCTACTATCTCGCTCTCTACCTCAGTAAAAGATATGTTTTACCACCATTGTCTCTAACCTACTATCTTGCTCTCTACCTCAGTAAAACATGTTTTATCACCATTGTCTCTAACCTACTATCTCGCTCTCTACCTCAGTAAAACATATGGTTTACCACCATTGTCTCTAACCTACTATCTCGCTCTCTACCTCAGTAAAACATGTTTTACCACCATTGTCTCTAACCTACTATCTCGCTCTCTACCTCAATAAAACATATGTTTTACCACCATTGTCTCTAACCTACTATCTCGCTCTCTACCTCAGTAAAACATATGTTTTACCACCATTGTCTCTAACCTACTATCTCGCTCTCTACCTCAATAAAACACATGTTTTACCACCATTGTCTCTAACCTACTATCTCGCTCTCTACCTCAGTAAAACATGTTTTACCACCATTGTCTCTAACCTACTATCTCGCTCTCTACCTCAGTCAAACATATGTTTTACCACCATTGTCTCTAACCTACTATCTCGCTCTCTACCTCAGTAAAACATGTGTTTTACCACCATTGTCTCTAATTTACTATCTCGCTCTCTACCTCAGTAAAACATGTTTTACCACCATTGTCTCTAACCTACTACCTCGCTCTCTACCTCAGTAAAACATGTTTTACCACCATTGTCTCTAACCTACTATCTCGCTCTCTACCTCAGTAAAACATGTGTTTTACCACCATTGTCTCTAACCTACTATCTCGCTCTCTACCTCAGTAAAACATATGTTTTACCACCATTGTCTCTACTCAAATGAACAACTGGCATTAAAAAAATCATGGATGACTTCAATTTCAAACATGCTGTGTCCTTTTTTTTGGTTCGGATGCTAATAGCATAAGGAGCTTATGCAGTCATGCTGGCATGTGTAAACTTGTTAACACGATATCTCAAAAACGATACACTAGATGTCATAAAGTGCCCACAACAAGGAAATGACGAGGTGAGATCTGTGGCTGTGAACCCGAGTTAACCCCTCTTTGACAGAGACTTTGGATAAAAAAAAAAGTAATTAAAGAGTTTGGGAGCAAGATATGCTTTGTGCAGTTTATTGAATGAATATTCTCCTTTTCTGCAATGGAAATAATAATAATAGTGACAGTTATGACAATACTGCAATAATCCTCAGCACTGGCAACGATACAATAATAATAAGAAGAATGATACATACAAAAAAATTATACTAAGAACACCCTACACCTATAAATAGTCACAGATGTAACTATACCCGACAATAATGTCAGCTCACACAATACACATTCCAACCAGCAGTTCACAAAGAATAAACTTCACAAACAGTAAATGAACTGTCACCCCTGTCACACAATCCCCTCTCTCAACACCATATACACACCGTACCGGCTATATGATCGAATGTTATTTGTATTCGCTTAAATCAAACTACAGGCGCAGACAATAATATGACCGAAGTTGTGCAGCAAACCACAACTCACGTATACTACTAGCATGCATGCACCAATACCCAAGTTAAATGCACACAAAAATCGTATGGATAATAACAAGTTTTAAACTTAAAGAGTCCTGCATAATGAGATAACTATGGAAATGCACATGTAAATTAAAAAAAAATCCGCCTCCTGATAAGTAATAATATATCATCAGGTTCTTAACTCACTTCATACCATACTATATACAGATAATACTTTGCAACAGATTCCAGCCTTCGATTGCTTTCAAGTTAAACAATGCGATTGGACCCTAATTGTTCTTTCTCTACTATTATTCACCCATTAAACTCCACTCGGGCTCGGAATGAATAAACACGGTGGCCACAATACCTGCAAACAGTTCTGTAATGCAAATGTTCTTCAGATTAGCAGCTTAAAATAACACAGCTTTGTTTGAGAAAACAATAAAACACTATACGCTCTATGCTTCTATAGGTATCTTCAAACCTGAGCTTGACCTAGCTCTCCCTCCCAGTCTCTGGAGTAAATACACGTCACCACAGACTAGTCGGTGAACCCATTGAGGACATCAGCATCTAGTCACACGGTCACCCCAATCGTATGGCCACTTGACTCCTGTGTGCTGCCCCGGCAGAGTTGTGAGACACGTCTCAGCTAATTGTAAAATATCACTGGTACACGCCAGCTTCTAAAGTGGGCCTCCAACCAAGGACCATGTCCAGGATCACCTCTTCCTCTCTACCTGGTCCTTCAGATAACACCACACTTAGTAAAAATGGCTTTAACATTTGAACACCTCAGGGCAAAAATATATAGATACCTCCTCGAGGAGGTATACCTCCTCCTGGTACTGTTTTACAATACTGTTTACAATAGACTTTATACTTGAATTTCCCGCTCGAATCGGCTTTGCTCAAGAGGAGTTACATTTCATGATGCTACTAAATTACGTAAATCCTACAACATGGATATGTTTATACAATAGTTAAGCCCAAGAAGTTCTCATAAGGTGAATGCATAATATGTTGTAGACTTGAGTTTAAAGAGATACCAAGCTCCCTCAAACACATTCGTGACACTTGATTCATGTCATATGTGGTACACAGATAGCCCATGATGTGTAGATGTGTCTTAGTGTTTTTGGTGATGATGTCATGCATATTAATGAGTATTAGTGGGCGGGGCTTGGTATGATTTCACTTAAAAAAACTTGTTAACATTGTATCTCAAGAACGATAAACAGCATTCATATTTGGTACACAGCTAGCCCATGGTCAGTAGGTGTGCCCTATTGGTTTTGGTGGAGATGTCATGCATATCAATGAGTAGGCAGGGATTAATGTAAAAATCTTGAAATGCTCATTTTAACAACCACGTGTCTGTTCTGTTTCATGTTTGGTAGAATTAGGATGTTAGCTGGCGTGTACATGCTCATGGTATAAAAATTGTTGAATTTCATTAACTTGCATAGTGGGTGGAGCTTAATATGATTTTGCTGAAAAGAGAATGTAAACACGATATTTATTGAACGATAAACTGGATTCATGTCATATGTGGTAAACTAGTAGACCATGGCCGTATGTAATTATGCCCTATTGGTTTTGGTGATGATGTCATGCATATCAATGAGTAGGTGGGGCTTAATGTAAAAATCTTCAAATGCTCTATATTTTAACAACTACATGTCTGTTTTGATTCATACTTGGTATATTTATGTTGTTAGCTAGTGTATACATAGCATGGGCGGTGGAACTTTCAAAATATTGGGGGCTAATGAGGTCAGGTGACATGTGATAGCAATATTGGGGGCCAATTAGGTCAGGTAAAGTGATAACACATGTCTACCTAAAATTATTGAGGGGGTTGAAGTCCCCAGTCCCCCGGCTCCACCGCCCCTGCATATTTATGGTAGAAAAATGCTGAATTTAATTAATGTACATAGTGGGCGGTGCTAAATAGGGTTTGCTGGAAAGAGCTTGTAAACACAGTGACTTAAGGACAATACATTGGATACATGTCATATGTTGTACACAGATAACCCATTGTGTGTTTGTGCCCTATTGTTTGTGGTGGTGATGTCATGCATAATGTACTGCCTTGCTCGGGGCGCTAAAGAACCTAAAAAAAACCTGTGGAAGAGAATCGCTTGAAAACAGATGTGAGGTAAGAGAATACAAAACACACTGCAAAAGATATGAGAACAGACGTCAAATGTGTGTAAAACTAAACTAAGTGCATTTATTTACAAATATGTACAAAAAACGACTAAGTCAAAATCCACCTCACATTACACACTTGAATACACGTCTTATCTCAAACGAGACCAAAAGCAGACTGAACGAACCTCGTGGCCGTGATACCACGTGTGATATTTGCCACGCCCGGTCTGAGCCCTGGATATGACGTATACAACAGAAGAGCGGAAAAGTACCGGTCAGCACTGGTCAGTTCTGTCGCATTCACCATACCCTGTGGTGGTGTGTGGGGAGGGGGAGGGGGCCTTGATATAAAATTTAAAAAATCATGAAAAAGTGATAAATTTATAGCAACCATATGTCCCGTTTGCATCATACATGGTCTGTATATGTGACCTACTGTTTTGGTAGTAATGTCATGTAGGCGGGGCTTTATGTAAAATTCTTTTAAAATAGTTATAAATGTGCAACTGCAGAACAGCATACATGTTTTGCATCATACAAGTGTCGTTAACAGGTTCTATTTTATTGATGCGCATGGTGGGCATGGCCTATGAATATATGTTATTTAGCATATTTCATATTATTCAATGCCAGTTAGTATAAATATTCACCCAACAATGAAAGAATGCATCAGAACCACTAAACGTTTTGGTTTTATGGTTCTACTATTCTGAAGTCTTTTAACCTTAAAAGGTATATGGAAAGGTTGCAACAACAACAGGAGCTTAAATGGTGTAAAATGTACTTAACAACCATGCAAACAACAAAAAGCCTCATCAAAATCAGTCAAAAATTGTCCTTTCTTTTCCAAAAATCTAGCTTGCAGCACGCAATTGTGACAAGCTAAGAATGTTAGCTTGTCACAAGCGTTCCGCAAGTATACATCACAAGCATGCCACAGGCCTGTAGTATTTCTGTAAGGGTTTTACAGCTTTTTAAAACGTAGATATGTAATTAGCACAAATTGTGCAATATTTTGGGACCTCAGAATGGGACAACTAGCAAATTGCTCATGTTAACTTATTGTTTTTAGGTCCTTTCCTCAAATATTTTGAATGGGAGAAGTTGGCTATAGACTATAGTGAACAAGAAATTGGATATTATTACAACTTTGACCCAGATTTAGCAGCAGAATGCAATTTGAGAATCTTTAATATTTGAAATATGGGAAAGAATATGAGCTGTCTTCTTTTTCATACATTATCACTTTTGCACAATTATTGCCAAACTTTGATTTGTCATAGCTTAAAAACTATTCATTAGTGGGCCATTCCGCAGTCTGTGAGGTATGTGACAGACTGTGGAATGGCCATAGTACAGTGTAACCGTTTACAGACTCTTCTGCTCAGAATTCAATGCTCTTTCATCTGGGTAAAAAATCTCTACCTGTTCATATACCTTTTATATTTAGAGTGTAACATTATTGGCAGCCTCAAGGTTTGTAATATGACCTAACTTCAAAGGAATTATTGTGCTAAAGTAATGAAATTCTTGATTTAAGCACATGGCCTTGAAAATTGGGTAAAGGGTCATTTGTAAAAACATTCAAGGTACCAGGTAAACACGCATACCATAATTTCATACAAGCAGCAACAAAGTTCCTTTTTCTAAAATCATGTTCTGGGAATATGAGTTGAGATCATCCATGTGGAAACTCATTGTAGGTATTTATACGAAATGAACCTTCCATGAAAATTTCATGAAAATTGCATCAGTTACTTTCATAAGTAAATGTGAAAAGAAAAAAAAACTGAATCCTCAAGACATTTCTTAGTTTAACCTATGACCTTCATCAAGAACCTATGCGGTCATGATGACTGTATGTATGTATGTCTGTGTGTTTGTAATACCCAGCTCGTACATAGCCCATGGTCTGTAGAGGTGATGTCATGCATATTAATGACCTCAGAATTGAGCAATTACATGTCAGTTTTGATTCATATTTGGTATTCATGTATACATAAGTTTGTTTCCTGCAATGTGATTGGTTGAGAGGGTATACACCCCTTATTTACATAGCCCATTATCCCGTGATTTATGGGCGTTATCAAGTTGAAGAAATGAATAAACATATCTCGAGGTTGCGAGGAAAAAATAACGAAAAATCAAATATTTATTAGGCTTCACCAATCAGAATGACACGCTTGGGTGCATATACTGAATATTAATGAGTTGGTACAATGCACACAGAATTACACCTTTTCTTTATGTGAAAATAACTTTTATAAATAGACAATCTATGATTAGGGGGAAGCTCCCTTAATTGCTCAAGTCACTAGAGAATGCTTCTTTGTTCATAACTAATGTTTTATACACGTGTGCAGGGCCATAGCTAGTCAGGGGGGAGGGGGAAGCCCTGGGGGAAATTTCCCCCAGAATACTGCAGAAAATTTACTGCAAAAATCCACATTTTGCCCTTCAAAAAAATTGGGGCCCTGCATGTGTGTAAGAAGAATGAACTTTTTGTATCCCAAGCTTCATTTCAGTCTAGGAACATTTTTGTTCAAGTCAGCATAATTATCTGAAAAATCTACAAAAGTGTGAGTAATGGGACATTTGGCTGTTCAAATAGTAATGATTAATTATATAGCCAAAAACGTATCCCTTACACATTTTTCAGCTTTGTGCATAAAAGGTTGGAAACACCCGAATCAATTTTTAGGACTCGACGCAAGACTGATGACTAAAAAAAAGTCAGCCCCTTCACAACCCCAGATGAGGTTTAGTTGTGGACTCTATTTTATGAAGGAGTCAAATAAAATATCAATTATCATTCTTGGAGGAGTGCTAATAAATTTGTAGGTGGTCACTCTCCTGTCGCACTGCTACTATGCACAAATGTTATTGTAATGATTGTGGCCTGTCAGACGAAATACTATTGTGACAAGAAAATTGAAACCAAAGTGCATATACTTCCTATGGTAAGAGAGGAACGATATTCAATACAGGAAAGGATACTAAGTAGTTCAGTTAAACAGTAACCCTTGTGCCGTTGCCATGGTATTGCAAAATTGACATGCAAATGTTCGTTTTATGTTACAGGAAATCAAGGCAGGTAGGTAAATTAGGTAGTTTACTACATCCCTTTCTCAACAGCTAAGGTTATCCACGGACATTTGATAAACTAAGTAGATATAATCCTAGTCACATTATTAACAACATTTACTTTCTAAAAAGTTTGAGCCTCAAGTCAATACATGTCAGGTAAGGTTTTTGTTTTTCATTATCAGTAGTGTAATGTGAGTGAGATGTAAATATGGTTGTGAGATGTAAATGAGTATACTTTGCTGTTTTTTGATCTCGGCTTCGCCCTCGATCAAAAACAAGCAAAGTATACTCATTTACATCTCACAACCATATTTACATCTCACTCACATTATTTTTTTCTTCTGTGATATGTCGATATTACCAAGTCGAAAGAGTTCTTTTTTGATGATATTTACTGAAGCATGGACTTAAAAAATCTTTTTGCTACTTTAACGTAAGGGGTATACATGTGAACATACCCCCTGGCCACCCCATCCAACAGGGATCATCCTATTTATAAGAAATTATTTACATTTCTTGCCAACTCTAAAAAAGCATCTCACTCACGTTAAGAAACTAAAAAACAGCAACTCACTCACGCTTTTGAAGGTGACATGATTTGCAAATGATTACATTTCTTGCCAGACTGAAGAAGTGAAAGCGGCATGATTTGCAAATAATTACACTTCTTGTCAGGCCGAAAAAGTGAGAGGGGTATGAATTGTAAATAATTACATTTCTTGCCAGCTCAAAAACCGCATCTCGCTCACGTTATTAAACTAAAAGATTTACAAATCGTGTACACCTGGCAAGAATTGTAAGGGCATGATTTGTAAATTCGCCCGAGATCAAAAAACAGCAAAGTATACTCATTTACATCTCACAACCATATTTACATCTCACTCACATCAATTTTTTTTCAAAGTCCAAAGAGTTCTATTTTGCTGATATTTACTGAAGTGTGGACTTTGGACTTAAAAAATATTGATGATACTTTAACGTTAGAGGTATACATGTGAACATGCCCCCTGGCCACCCCATCCAACCGGGATCATCCTATTTATAAGAAATTATTTACATTTCTTGCCAAGCAAAAAAAGCATCTCACAACCATAATATCGAAACTAAAAAAAACAGCAGCTCACGCACACCCGACACAAATTGCAAATCTGCTAGCAAGCGAAACTAAAAAAAAAAAAAAAAAAAAATACAAATCATGTACACCTGGCATAAGAAGATAAGATGTAAGTCAGGTGATTTTTTGATTGACAGGTAGGCGTAGTCTTCTTTTTGGCGCCATACTTGAGTATAAAATGAAAGCTTGGGCGATTTTAGTCTCGTACTTGATTCTGAATTGTCTAAATAATTTACGTCGCTTTGTATCAGTGTTTATTAAATTTACTCCAAAATGGCTTGGCGGCAGATCGACTTACTCAAACAAGGATATCTTTTTTTCTAACGGGAGATGGCAGACTGCTGAGGGGGGTGACATGCCCAATTGTACACCCATGCATAGACATGTGTCAGCAAGTGGTACATTTCGTTTATTAAAGGACCACGACGCTAACCACGTTGAAACAAACCATGTTGGCTGTTTCAACCAAACCAGCTGAAGACGCCAACCTTAGTGATAGTTCTGCTGAACCAAACTCAGATCATGAGAGCGTCTTCAGCAGTGCTTTGGAAAGTACTCAGTTTGACAAAGATTATAGTAGTAGTGTAGAAGGTTGGAATTCTGACGATTTATCTGACGTGTTGAACTCTAACTCTGATGTTGGAGCCTTTCAAAATGTTGGCGGGAACTCTAACTCTGTTAGAAGTGTTGGCGGGAACTCTACCGTATTGAGCGGGAGTAGCTCAGATGTTGGCGGGAACTCTACCGTATTGAGCGGGAGTAGCTCAGATGTTGGCGGGAACTCTCTTAACTCTACTGGACTTATTGAAAGCAGCATCAAATATTCGGTTCTTTCATCTACCCCATTTCTTGGACCATGTGCACAAATAGATGTCACCTTATCGGGAAATTCTGAGTGCCTGTTCTCCGATTCTTCGTCTGCCGATGTCAGCGATGACAATTATTTATCGGGCGTCACCCAAACTGTTGTTGAACCTGAAGTCCTCTGCAAAAACACCCAGTCGTCCAATGGTGTGCCTGAAACAAGTGAAGACGAGGCTGTACATTATTCCCCCCAAGTCGGAGGGAATACCGATATTATGACAGGAGCATCAGCATTTGATGAACTAATGGAGGCAATTGAAACGACTGAAAACGAAGAGGCACATCCTTCCATTGATTTGGATCATATTACGGCCCTGATTGAGGAGTATAGCAACCTGCTTACTATTCATAGAACCAATCGGGTGTCGTATTCAAAATTCAAATCAACAATATCAACTTTTTCAGTTTTGTTTGACGAACAAGTATTGGACAAGTTGATGGAGGATGTGCCTAGTCGTTTTCAGGCGTTTCGCGTATTAATTGAAATTGTACTTAATGCATTATTTGTTAAATTTAATAGTTTCGATAGAGTTTCATTTTCCATTACTGGTGATAGCTTGGATTATCCGATCGGTATCCCATTTGGGCATGTCGATCAACTTACCGCGGACCGTTTGATGCAGCGTATTGAAAATGTGATGCAGAGCAAACGTGATTTTGGTGTCAGTGATCATTTGATCATTGAGCTGACCCATATTGCTATGCCTCAAGGTAAGGGTAAAGATTCGGATTCTGAACCTACAAAATGTCAGAAATTTTTCCGAACGAAAACAAATTCTACTGCAGTTTCTTCACGAGGGGAGCTTTGCCTACCGAGAGCTCTCCTTGTTGGAAAATTAAAATTTGATACCATGACCCGGTTCAAAAAAGACAAATTTCGGTCCGATATCGAAGCGCAAGAAGTGCAGGCTGAGCTTCTGTGTGCGCAGGCGGCGAGGGGGTTGACAAGTCCGAATGCGGTACCGTTGAAGCTATCGACCAGTTTCAATCTGTTCTTTCACAATTTCAAGTTATAGTTTTCCAAGATAATTTACATTCGTTAATTTTGTACAAGGGCCCCATTTCCAAACCTGACAGACTTTTCTTATTTTTTTCTAATAACCATTATGACATGATTAATTCAGTCCCTTCTTTTTTAGCCACCCGTTCTTTTTGTTTTAACTATTGTCAGCCGTGTCGCTCCCTCAAGACACATAAATGTGGGGTGTGTTGCACTTATTGCAGGGGGGGTAAGAGTAATTGTAAGAGGGCGGGAGAGTGGTTGTCGTGTAGTTCATGTAATCGTATTTTTCCGAGTAGCGCATGTTTTGATAACCACAAGAAAATTGTGTATTCGGAAAGGCGAGGGTCGACTGTGTGCGAGTCCCTCGCAGGCTGCCCCCTCTGTAATAAAACTATTGGTAGCAATAAACATTTTTGCAATGCCGATACAAAATACTGCCGAACATGTAAAGTGATTTCGCAAAATGGCCATAAATGTTTTATTTCATCTATCCCTAAAGATAAAGATAAAAAAACCGAACCCAAAAAAGCAAAATATATGTACTTCTCTTTCGAAAGTCATATCCTTCGCCAAATTCTGCAGGTATCGAATCCCATAGACCCAATTTTTGGATGGGTATCCAAACATGCGCTTCATGTGAACATGAGGAGAATTTAGATATTACCTGTGCTAATCACAAAAAATTTCACGTTTTCAGTGGGTCACGTGCAATTGTCAAGTTTATAGATTTTGTTTTAGATTCAAATAATTATAAACTAACGTACATGGCCCACAATTTTAAGGGGTATGACGGGGGGTTCGTTCTGAAAGAACTTAGTCGAAGGGGGTCAAATTTAATGTTATTATGAATGGGAACAAGATTCTAAAATTAGTTTCAAAAGGTCACGTGGCCAAACTTGATTTTACGCCCAAATTCCGTTTTATAGATACCCTAAATTTTCTACCAATGGCCTTGGCAAAGTTCCCTACCACTTTTGATTTGCAGGAGCGCGTGAAGGGGTTGTTCCCGTACTTCTTGAATGACGGAACAAACGATAACTATGACGGGAAGTGGCCTTCAAAAGATATGTACGATCCAGATCAAATGTTTCTTTCAAAAAGAACAAAGTTCTTGGATTGGTACGAACTGCAGACCGGCAAGAGATTCTGTATGAAAAAAGAATTGGCAGAGTATTGCAAATCTGATGTGTGCATTTTGAAAGAGGGGTGTGTCAGTTTTCGTACTTCTTTTGTCGAGGCTTTTGGTTTTGACCCGTTTGGAGACAACATTACCATTGCCTCTGCATGTAAGCGTGTGTTTTGTCGCGATTTTATTATGCCGAAAACACTTGCAATTGTTCCACCTGGGGGGAGGGCGGGGCGTCAGGTTCAGTCATTACTGGCTTTGGAATGGTTACGTTACCATGCTTTTCAGATGCAAAAAATGATACAAACTGCTGAATCGGACAGGGGGAGGCGAAGGTGGGGGATTTTTTTGTTGACGGTAAATGTGGGAGGATGATTTTTGAATTTCAGGGGTGTACATATCATGGTTGTGTTGAATGTTTCCCGGACCGCAATACCCTTATCCCACACGGGGCTGACACAATGGGCGAGGCACACGACAAGACTGAGAGAAAGTTGGAAAAGTTGGAAAGTGACGGGTATAATGTTGAGGAGATGTGGGAGTGTGTTTGGAAAGAAATGAAAGAGAGTGATGCGGGAGTAATACAATTTCTTGTCGGAAAGCAAATACATAAAGCTCTCAATCCAAGAGATGCTTTTTTTGGAGGTAGAACTAATGCTACCAAATTATATCACAAATGTGAAGAGGATGAAAAGATCCATTATGTGGATTTTTGTTCTCTTTATCCTGATATAAATAAGAGAGGAACTTATCCGATCGGACACCCTGATATTGTGCGAGACCTTGCACCTGGTGAATTTGATGACATTTATGGTTTTCTCAAGTGCAAGGTATTGGCACCTGCGGGGTTGCTTCATCCGGTACTACCGCTAAAGGTTAACGGAAAGCTCATGTTTCCACTGTGTAGAAAATGTGCGGAACATGGCGATCGAATATGTGCCCACTCTGACGACGAACGGGCATTTTGGGGTACGTGGGTTCATCTAGAGCTTGAGAAGGCGCTTGAGATGGGGTACAAAATTTTGGAAATTCCAGAAGCTTGGCACTTTGAGAATTCTCGAAGGGAAGGTCCTAACCAACATGGTCTGTTTAGTAAATACATAAACACAATGTTGAAGCTTAAAACCGAGGCTAGTGGCTTCCCCTTTTGGTGTGAAACTGAAGAAGATAAAGAGAATTACGTCCAAAGTTATTTTGAAGCTGAAGGTATCCATTTGGATATTGATAAAATTAAGAAAAATCCGGGTAAAAGGGCTCTGTTCAAGTTGATGTTGAATTCATTTTGGGGAAAGTTTGGACAACGAGCAAACTTACCTCACACTGAATTCATAACTAACTGTTTGGAGTTTTTCAAATTGCTTACAGATAATACCAAGGAAGTATCAAATGTTGTGTTTCTGGACGAAGCCACCGCAATGGTTTCTTACGCTGATAAAGAGGAGTGGGTGATGGGAGGGGGGCAAAACAATGTTTACATTGCTGCATTCACTACAGCTCAAGCCCGTCTTAAGCTCTACGGTCTTCTTGAAAAGTTAGGGGACCGTACCCTTTATTTTGATACGGATTCCGTCCTGTTCGTCGAAAAAGAGTCCGAAAATCTTGTAACAATGGGGGATTTCCTAGGTGACTTGACAGACGAGTTAGATAGTTACAAAGACGACCCCAGCGACGACATTTACATATCAGAATTTGTTAGTGGGGGGGCCAAGAATTATGCTTATAAAGTCACAGACGGCGTGGGTACAATCGACCAAGTATGTAAAGTGCGCGGAATAACTCCGAACTACAGCGCAACTGAAATTGTTAACTTTGCAGCTATCAAATCACAAATCGATTCTTTGATGGTTGGGAACCCGCCTGAAGACTATAATACTCTGACTGTAAAATACTCACATAAAATTGGCCGACAAGGTCCAACAGAGGTAATCTCCAAGGTATTGTTGAAAGATTACAAACCGGTTTACGATAAGCGGCAAATTAAGCCCGATTACACAACAATACCTTGGGGTTTCAAACGTTTTTCCAAAGTTTGCAAGACAGTTGAAGCTCAAGTACACGAGCCCCCTGCAATCAATGTTTGCCACCCCCAAATTACCCAAACTGCAACACAATCTCTATCCCCGCCACCTACACCTATCCTTACCCTTACCCCACCGTCAGACCCGTCCCCATTTAAGAAACAAAAATTGCAATTTGAAACTACCAAATTAGAAGCTGTAACTGAAAAACCAGTGCCCAAAACAACGAAATTGAAACGTACGTTTCAATTTCGATCAAGGCCGATTTTTGGGAACAGTGCACAGTACCGCCCTTGCAAGAAACGGTTAATTTTGAAGAAGCTTGCACAATTCCATGCTAATTATGTAGAACCAATTGTACCTCCACTCACATTTTTTCACCAATATGAAAGGCCTAAGTCGCCGGTATTTGCTGCTCCAAAACAGTTTCCCCAGTTGCCTAAAAAAACAAATCCTGCTGTCCCCACAACTCAGTCATCTGTTAAGGAACCAGTTAAGGCTATCTCACCAATTAAGCGCACAATCAGTCCCTTCAGACCTTTTGGGCAAGACTTGGTACATAGCTCTCCAGAGTTCCAGACACCCAGACCTTTGTTTCATTCAACCCCAGTTCCAACTAAGAAATCCAAATTTGCTCCTTTTGACCCACAACCTCCCACATTTGTCACTCTAGCCGCACCCTCACCTGCACTGTTCTCACTAGCCCGACCCTTACCAAAAGGTACCGATTTTTTGAAGAAGAAAAAGAAAAGGAAATCTTTCCAGTTATCTAAGCCTTAGTGCACTATGCAGCTATGACAGAGGTTTTTGATACGACCTTACAAGCCCTCTGTACTTGGTTTGTCTCTGGACCGTCCGGGAGCGGGAAAACCGTACAGGTCATGAAGGCGATTACTGAAGGATATTTAAGTCTACTTGTAAATAATGTTTTTTGGTTTTACGGTATTTGGCAGGCCAAATATAATGATGTGCCTGCCATGCCAAATTTCGAATTTAATGAGGGTTTACCTCCTAGTAATATCCTTTCTAACATAGATAAATCGGTACACAATGTGATTGTTATAGACGACCTTATGTCTGAAATGTCGGGAAAAGAGGGGGAGGTGGTAACTAAGCTATTTACACGAGGGAGTCATCATGCAAATGTAAGCGTTATTTTACTTGTCCAAAATTGATTTTTTAAAGGTAACCGGGAAATTAAACTTAATTCATCATACATTTCGTTATTTAAGAACCCGGCAGACATGAGTATTGTGACCAGTCTTGCAAAACAGATGTACCCGGGGGGCAAGAAAGGGTCTGCTTTTTTAGAAGTTTATAAAGATGCAACTTCCAGACCCCATGGGTATTTATTTATAAGTCTGAAGAGCGAGTCGCTATTAAGCTTGAAGCTTCGTATCAATGTGTTTGGCGAAGGTGTGCAAATGAGTTATAATATCGAATAATTTTGAATAAATCATAATAAATAAATAAAATATGGCTGACGCTTCCAAACTTCGTAATATAATTAAGCATAGTAAAGAGCTTGCATTATTTTGTAATGATAATATGCCAGCTAAAGATCGGAAATTTTTACAAAATTGTATGACTGATGATTTTTACAATGCATCAGGAGAAATATGCCTGAATATATTGAATGGTAATGTTGTTTTACCTGAAAGCGAAATGAAACATATGTCTCCTTATTCTTCGGTAATGAAAGTGATGAGCAGGGGTGAGATTCCTGTAAAAGATAGAAGACAAGTTTTTGAAACAAATGTTTGCAAGTGCAGAGGTCAGAAAGGCGGTGCTAATTTTTACCAAAGGGTTATAAAACCGGTGCTTCAAACAGTTGGCACAGTAGTAGGAATACCAAAACATTTGTTTGAGAAAACACCTAAAGTTAACACCAGCGGAGTCGGAAAAAGATTGGCAAAGATATTTGGCTTTTCACAGCCTTTATGGAAAACTCGGCTTAAAAGGAGTTAATTTTATAAAAGAAAACACTATCTAACTCTTCAAAATGAAAAAAGTCTGTCCTAATACCCCTGGCTCAATATCAGGCCATGTCCACAGGTTATAACATGCCCGCTCCTGAAACTAAATATCTGAAAGATGTAGATACCGAGATGCGTAGCGTACTGGAAAGTTCTTTAGAGCCTGCGAAAAAATGAAGCGGTATCTTGCGACTAATGCATGACTTTAAGCATGCGACACGGTAAAACAACCAAAGAAATGTACCTTTTTGCCCCTATGGAACCCCAAATAGGCAGTTACCTTACAAATTATCCCCACCAGCACCCAATTTGAAATACCGACGATCATGGAACATTCGCTTTCCGATAAAGATATTGTCAAAACAAAGAATTTTCTGAATACAATTTGGGGCGATATAAAAGGATCTGTCAATGAGGAGGGAGATTTGTTATATTTTGACGGGAGCCCCATAAAAGGATCAAATTTGAGCGACTTGTTGCTTCAGAGCTCATCACCCATGCGACGTATCAATGCGAGGGGTATGACCCAATTTACTGAGCTTTTAGCTGAATCAAAAGTCCCCATAGGGGTAATACCTAACCGGGCTTTACAGATGGCGGTACAGGAAAAGAGACTTTTTGGTGACGACCCGGATACAGACGATAGTATACAAGGAGACTGATGAAGACGACAGGTTATTATTAGAGGAAATAAAGAAAGAGATACCCAATAAAGTGGAACGAGAAACAGGGGTAAGAGGCTTACTGAAAGGGTGGAAAATGATCTAAAAAATGGCTGGACTTCCATCTCTCAATTTGTCAGAATTAAAAAATAAAAATTAACTGTGTTTGTGCTTGTTGCGGAGGTACCGTGTACAGGGATTCTACGGATGGCCGGCGAAAAAACCGTATTAAGCAATTGGTACAAACTATCGGAACCGCTTGGTTTCGTAGGTCAAAACGTAGCAATGCGCGACAGGGAGGGTGGCCGGTGAAGACATTGAAGAACTGGGTGCAGCTGCAGGAGGTGGCCAGTCTTCACAAACCCAAATTAAAACATTACCCGAGAACCCACGTGAGAGTGTTTGGTGAAGGGGAGCAGTGGCAGGCCGACCTGATGTCTATGGAAAATATTTTGAATCAGAATAGAGACTTTCATTTTATTTTATCAGTGATCGATGTATTTTCGAAAAAAGGCTGGCTTGAACCTATCAAACGGAAAACAGGCATTCTCGTTGCCGAAGCGTTAGCATCTATTTTCGCAAGAACCGATCACACACCTTTAAAATTACAAACTGATAAAGGCAAAGAATTTTATAACAAGGAAGTAAAAGAGCTTTTAACTCAGCATGAAATCAAATTATTTTCAACAGATAGCGATATGAAGGCTAGTATTGTGGAAAGATTTAACAAATCAATTAAAAACACCTTATGGAAATATTTCACTTTCGTTGGCAATATTGGATAGATGTATTGTCCGATGTTGAGGAAGGTCACAATAAATGGTATCATTCGGCGATTAAAATGTCTCCTAATGAAGTCGATGATACCAATCAAAAAAAAGTGTGGAAAAACTTGTATGGGGATTTGAAAAAAGAAAGTAGCTCTAATGCTATAGTCGTAGGGGATAAAGTACGTATTGCTAAAGATAGAGGCTTATTTGGCAGAGGGTATTATGAGAATTGGTCTGTCGAAATTTTTGAAGTGACAGATGTGATTAAACACGAGCGAACTGTGTATAAATTGGCAGATCAGCTCGGCGAACCGCTCACAGGTTCATTTTATTTGGAAGAGATTCAAAAGGTAGATACTCCTGAAATATTTAAAGTAGAGAAAGTGCTTCAGACCAGGGGGCAAGGCAGTCAGAAAGAATCCTTAGTCAAGTGGCTAGGATACGGTCCTAAATTTAATTCTTGGATATCAGCTACGAATTTTGTTTAGCAATGGAATTTGTTTGGTTTGTACCCAGCAATGCGGGCATGGATAGATTCCCTAATAATACCACCTCTGATTTCACCTGTCCTCCTAGACCTATTATTCTCAAGGGGGAATGGGAAGTGGGTGTGCAGGCGGCCTATTTTTCAGACGATATCTATTTGGTATCCAATGCAAACACCGTGTTAACCATAGGTATCAACGACCGTACGACCCAAAAAGCTGTGTTACCTTTGAGGGATGTCGGCATAAATGCCTTATTATCAAAAACGTGGCTACCTGCACATCTTCGGAAATATTTGTTAGTTACAGAAGAAGATGATCTAAAGCTCAGTTTAGCTTTGGGTGGAGAAGCCCAAAGCCTATCCATACAAGGTCCGCTAGTCAGCTATTACGGGCTTGAGGCGGGTGAAGACGCTACTATAGAATTGAGCACTGCTGTTAAAAAAACAAAACAAAACAAAAGCTAGCAAACCCCCAATAACCGAAGGTGTGGGGGAATTGCGCGTATTTTGTAATATTGTCAAAGAACAGAGTTTCAATAGTGAAACGCGTCCCTTATTAGCCACCGTAAACCTTATTGATGGAGAGGTTATGTATAGACCGGCTTTTGTAAAGTATGTTCAGGTGTCTGAAAATATTATAAGTAAAGTGCGCTTATGGGTCGAAACGGACAGCGATAAAAAGGTCGGTTTTGCCTCAGGAGCCACAGTGATAGGTTTACACTTAAGACCTAAAAGAGCCATTTAAAAAATAATGGAGACTTTTAATTGGGTAGTGACTGGTACCTCGGCAAAGCTTGCAAATCCTATTATGCTGGAGGGAAAATGGGAGGTCGCTGTACGCAAAGCTAGTTTACCTCCAGAGGCGCTTCCGTATGAGTCTTTAACGAGCAGTGCTATCTACACGTTTACGTTGGGGGGTATTACGTATAGCAAAGATTTGACTTTTAAACAGACCCCCAAATCGGGCGATTATTGGACCATTGTTAGAGGACTACAATTTTTAAAAGACCCACCCTCAGGTTTTTCAGGTAAACTAAAGGATGGGTACTTCCAAGCCAAAAGTAACAATGCTAATCATATTATTACGCTTAGGGGTCGGATATGCTATGTATTGGGGTATGACGAAGCGACTGTAAAAATATCTAAATCTTGGAATGTGGCACCGAACCCTCTCAGACGCCCTCAAATATGTCACACATATATGTATTGCAATTTGGTAGAGCCGAGTAGGATCGGTGCGCAGGAGGCAAAGCTGCTAATGCATTCCAATACCGTTTCAAAAGGAGGATATAAGCCGCATACCCTACGTTTCGTACCACTAGAAGTAAATGTTGTCGAAGATATCAACATTTCAATTTATGACGGTATTGGGTACCCTGTAGAATTTGGGGTAGGACTATTTATTTTTGATTTGTTATTCCGAAAAGTAAAACAACACTTTTAACATGGCAAATCATTTTTATTGGCACGTTACCGGAGCCTTCGGTAAAAATACGGTGGAAATGCAATTAAAGGTCCCGTTAGAATTTGAAGGAAATTGGGAGGTTGGTGTGCAATCGGCGGTTTTCCCTTTTGAAGCGAAAGCTTACGGTCCTGAAAACAGTGACGCTATATTCAATATGAAGGGTACGAATCCGGAAAAACTTACTTTTCGTTACCCCGCAGAACCCGATACCCACTCGAATGTCTTGGTTTTTTTTTGACAACCTGAATTTCATAAGACCTGCTGCGGGCAAACAAGTACTAGTTAGCCGTGTCAAGGGTGGCACGAACGCTGAAGGGTATTGTGCTATGCGTCTCAAATCTACGGGACACAAACTAGAACTAAAGGGGAGAATTTGCTATGCTTTAGGGTTTGATAGGACACCTGTAGTAATTGATCAGTTTGGGGGTTCAGGTGAAGACTCACACGTGTGGGTTACGACCGCTCATAAATGGCGAACACCCAGAATAAGACATCTCTATGTTTATTCGGATATTGTAGAGCCGACTCGGGTAGGAGGGATGGATGTACCGCTGCTTATGCATGGTAATATTGAAACATCCGGTGGGTACCAACCAGCAGTCTTAGGGTATACCCCCGTTAGTAATAACCGGTTGACCCAGATTAAGTTGTCAGTTTTTGACGGTATCGGGTACCTGGTACATTTCCGGGCGGGTAAAATAAGTATTTCTCTGCATTTCAGGAGAAAGCAGCTGTGGCTGTTATTTTTTTACTATTTAGGGAGGAAAGGAGGTCTTCTTTGAATCATTATTGTTCAGCTATTTGTACGAGCAACATGGCACATGCGGTTTATGTCGGGAATCCTTACCAGAGGGGAGGGATAGGAGGGATCTTTAGAGCGCTGGGACGTATGCTGGTACCGTTCGCTACCAAGGCAGCGGCAACTGCAATGAAGAAAGCACCAGGCATAGCTCGCGGATTAGCCAAGCAGGGAATGCGTGTGGGCGCAGATATGGCGGCAGATATTGTTTCAGGTAAAGGGGTAAAAAAGTCAATTACTTTAATCTCGGCCAGAGAAAGAGATAAAATGGCAGCGGTTCTCCTGAAGAAATTCAAAGCTGCTCAGTCGGGCAGCGCGAGAAGACCTACAAAGAAGAAAGCTCCTGCAAAAAAGAAGAAGCCAGCAACCAAGAAAAAGAAAGCTTCAGCCAAGAAAAAGACAACTGCTAAGAAGAAGACAAGCTCTGCTGCTGCTAAAAAACGTGCAAAGTTACAACAAATGTTAAAGAAATACTGTTGATATGGCGTTACTCGTAGACCGATCAGAACTTCAATATTTTGCAATACCCCCTATACAGAATGCGATTGAAGAAACCGTGGACCATAGACTTCATGTGACGGGGGACCTGACAGACTTTGGAAGTCTGGAATTTAATTTTTTGGGGGATGGAGAAACATACCTAGCCATGGACTCTATTAAATTGTAGATTGAATGTAAACTAAAGAACAACGATGCTTCTGCGTTAGCTGCAGCAGATAAGGTATCTTTTACCAACAACATTCTACACTCATTGTTTTCGAAAATTTCATTGAAGGTGGGAGGGATTGAGGTGAGCGAACAGACATCAACATATCCGTACAAGGCCTATTTTGAAACATTGCTGAGTTACGATTATGAGGCCCAAAATACTTTTTTGAAGAACAGCGGGTGGTATGACGATGTACCGAAAAAAGACGGAGCCCACAACAAGACAAACACGTTTTACTCTTCCAATGCATTTCATGGAGGTTGAAAGGAACGCGGGATGCTTGCAAGAGCTGATGGTATTACAGCAGTAAACCAGTTTGAGCTTATGGGACCTCTCATTGTAGATTTGTTCAAGTCCAGCAAACTGTTACCCAATCTGATTGATGTGGAGATCAAGCTGTACAGGACAGCACCAGATTTGTATCTACTCTTTGGAGATGCCACAACCAAGGCAAAAAGTATAGCTCTAGCTATCACGAAAGCGACACTCGTCTACAATAGAGTGAAAGTAGCAGATGCAAAGAAGCTACAAATTGAGAGGCAATGGCTCGGCCAAAGAGTGATCATACCTTTCAAGCATACAAAGGTGTTTGATCATACCGTTGCATCAGGAATGCGCACGATACACTATATGGTGATGAAGGGAGTGATACCAAACCGAGTCCTGATTGCTATGGTCAACAATAAAGCATTTGCAGGAAGGAAGTTACTAGACCCGTTGTATCTGGAATAGGCTTGGGCGATATTAAACATAATGCAATATCGATATATCGCCTGAAAATTATCGATAATATCGAAATATCGATATGCAAATTATAGGATGTCATACGTATACGTAAGCTGTATGTACTGTTCTGGGCAAGGTAATCTCGTCTTGGCTCAAAAAATGTCAAGTAAAACTTTTTGTACAAATTAACAGAAATCACTGCAAAATATATACATATGATCTTCAAATAAACACCCATTATGTTTAAAAATGTTCTTTACATGGTTTCTATCTCAAAAGATCAATCACAGAATCTTTGAAAAGATTAGGCCTCGGCATATTCTTAAAAAAAAAAATGTTGTGGAACTGGTATTAGGCCTACACTGTATGCCTTACAAAAATCGGCTCCAATTCTTCTTAAAATTTTATAACTCACTTACTTTTTATGAAAGTTGTACTAAAGAGGCATTATTTTGGTAGCATTATATGGACTTCTAGAAATTCAGAAGTCCATATATGATGCATATTATTGAATTTCTAGTCTGCTTCAATCATCGCACGAGTGTTGTCACTAAGAAGAAAACAGTGGTAGATGGTATGTGCAGGGAGTTGCCACTCCCTGGTATGTGTGTACATAGTAAAGTACTGTACAGTAGTGATACTGTGTGTGTATGTAGTTACTGCACTGTACATTATCTGATCGATCTGGCAAGACCAGTTTGTCACTTTTACTTTAGACTTTCTGAACGAACAAAATAGTGAGAAAAACCTCATAATTTTGTCAGTAATTTGTCAAATATTGACAGTTTTGATTTAAACATTCAGATTCAGTATTCCTTTTGAGGAAACTTAACATGATGTTTGAGGATTCAACATCTTATGATTTTTGTTGTCTGAACATCGTAAGCCATCAAGTATAAAGTTGAAGTATTGCGCAATGCCTCTGTACTCCGCGAGTCAAGTGGTTTTTTTGTTCATGGAAGGATTTTTGGGTAATTGTTATCACAATATTAATGTTTTAATAAAGTTTTATCATAACTGACTGCCTGAAACTTTGATATAAATGAAATTTATTAACTTTTTGTGGCTGCTTAATAAAAAATACTTGGATGTTTGATAGTCATGTTTAGTTTTGTAATAGTTCATGTATTGTGTATTATTGAAAAAACATAATATCGATATATCGATACGACCCTTGAACTCAATATCGACCATATCGATATAGGTCAATATCGAAATATATCGATATATCGCCCAAGCCTAATCTGGAACACTTTAAAATCGCGCATATCCAGCTGAAAGCAGGAGACCAGCAATCCCCGCAGCAGGAAATGCGGCTCAACATGGGCGGAGAGGATCTGACATATGTGGAGGGGTACAGGGGTTGTTGGATGCTCTAGGCATAGCCAACACCAACGTGTCGATCAACTTATCACCTACCAAGTGGACTCAAGGACATACCATCTTCGGATTTGACTTGACACCGGCAATATCAGCAGGGGTTGGAGCTAATTTCAATGAAGAAGGTGCTTTGTCGGTGAAAATCACGTTCAAAGCAGCTTTAGCGAAACCGGTCACTTTGCTGGTGTATGTGGAACATGAAGAGTACATAAAAATCGATCATGGCCGGCGAGTGCTGTACAAGCCGACAAATCTATAAAGCTTCTTATAAAACAATCGGGAGAGAACTTCTTAAAACCATTATCTTTTAATCAGTCAACATGGACACTTCCTAAGAGCCAGACTTTAAAAAAAACAAAGCAGAAACAGTACATTCCTTTTCATCGGAGATTCCCGGCTTGGATTTATTTTCAAAAGGCCCGCCTAGCCAGGCGAGCATTATTCGAACTGTGGATGAAACGTTGCATCCGCAAGCAGGGGTAGTGGGGAGGGGCGATCTTCATTTTATAATCCCGGCACAACCCACAGGTGTCTTCATCGACCTCTATCACACGCTACTGTACCTGCATTTGCAAATAGTGAAGGATAATGACGAAGAAGAAGATACAGATATAATCATTTATGAAAAAAATATCTTTCATACGTTATGGTCCGATGTGGAAGTCTCCTTCAACGGGGTGAAAGTAACCGACACCATGCAGATGTATCCCTACAAAGCCTACTTGCAAACCCTCTTATCCTTCGATGCATTTTGGAAAACGACCACAGGTATGTTACAGGGGTGGTATCAAGCATCGTTACCAAAAGAAGAACCGACAGATTACGTACCTGCGGCTGCAGTCGCCACGTGCACAGAAGGTATGTTGGAAAAATGGGAATGGAAAGGAGGGCAAACAGCGGCCGCAGCCAACAAGTTTCAGTCGTCCTCAATGACTAACGAGCAACTCCGGAACAAAGAGAAATGTACCGAATACTGTGGACGTCCAGCGGTTGACATTTTCCATGCACACAAACTGATACCGGATAGTATATGGATAGATATCCGATTTAAGAGAGCCCCCTTTGAGGCTACCGTAATAGCAAAAAGTGATTCTGAGGCAGAAGCTATCTACATAAGAAAAGCCCGAATGATGTTTAGAAAGGTAACCCTAGCACCGTTCGCTGTGTCCGCATTAGCCAATGCCTGGATCAAGGAGGATGTAATGATACCGTTCCAGAGTGTCAAAATGCAGGTCATTTCGTTACCAAAAACTCCGCTGACATTCTTCCTCAACCAATCTTTGTTTAAGAATACACCGAAATGCATCTTCATCATGCACGTGAAAGAAGATACATTGACAGGGAACAAGACGCATAAAACCAGTTTTTCTTTGATGATGAATCCAAATTGGAAAGTCTACAAGTCGCCGGGCAGCGGTATTATCCAAGAGAGAGTTCGACTTTTACAGAGGAAGGAATGGGACAGGTTGAATTGAGAGCCAGATTAAGAAATGTAATGGGTTTAACCCAATCTTCACAAAGCATCGGGTTGAAGAACCTGGATGGAGGGAATCGGATATATGCTTTCGACTTGACGCAGGATGGACGTCACTGGGAGCATCACTACAACGAGAATATGGTGGGAGGGTTGCGTTTTTTTGTAAAGTATAAAGAGGCCTGTACCAATGATTTGAAGTTGGTGGTGCTGGCAGAATTTGATGCCGTGATGACAATACCATATGACCGGGTGGGGATAGAAATTATAGAATAAAAAAATGTGACATGGCCATGCTCAGTACATTTCAGTTGCGAGACTTGATAGACCAAGACCTTATTTTAAAAGATTTAGATTGTAAGTTACATGATGGGGTCCACGGAGCAGACCCAGTGTTCCAGCACCAGCACTTTCCTGGCAATATTATCATCTCAAATACAAAAATTAGGAGGAAAAGCGGGGAACACTGGGTTTGTTATTATATTATTGACACAGACTCTATTAATTTTTTTGACTCGTTTGGTGAAGAAGGCCCGCTCTCATCGAAGAGTTCTTAAGTAATTTTAAAAATGTTACAAGGTCTCACATCCAGGTTCAGCCTGATTTATCCTTATTGTGCGGGTTATACTGCATGTTTTTTTAAATTTAGAGCTAGAGGTATGTCTTTTGAAGAAATTATGAACTTTTTCGATAAAGAAGATTTGTATAAGAATGATAGGCTTGTAGTATCAATGTTTAAAAATCATGCATAATGTGAATTAATTACAATTTATACCGCTGTACATAAAATGAGGGTCATGTTTTGTTAGCAATTTATACCAAACGTGCATAAGTTGTAAGGGCAAGTTCTGTTGGTTCTTCCGGTTATAATTTCTATATAAAGAAATATTTTTCACTTTATATTTCATTCAATCTACCTTTTGTCAAATTGAATACATCTGTCTTACAAATTATTTTTTCAAAATAATTATCCTTGATTTAACTATCAGAAAATGTCTGTCAAATCTGCAAAAAATGTAATGTTTGCGTCAAGTAAAGATATGCTTAAGCAGCAAACCAAACGGAAACCAAGTTTGAAGAAAACTCCAGTAAAGAAAGTTACCATTGTCACCCCAAAGGCGCCAAAGAAGGCAGTAGTTACTCTGAAGCGGACAAGCTCGGCAGCTGTAATTTCAAGCGACAGTAGTTCAGAAGAATCTGACGATGCCGCAAGTGTCACCCCAACCCACGCCGGAGCTAGGGCCCATGAAAAACCTAGAACAATCATTAATGACTCAGATTCTGAATCTGAGTCCTCAAATAATAACAATAACATTGAAATGGCCAACACAGAAGCAGCAGAGTCGGAAGCAGAGTCAGAAGCAGAAGCCAAAGAGGAAAGTAAAGCTGAAGCCGAAGCTGAAGAGGGTGAAATCGAAGAAGAAGAAGAAGCCACAGATGAAGCTGAGTCGAATGGAGCGGAGGATGCAGAGGAGGAGTCTGAAGAATCTGATGCAGACCCCGTTTCTGAACCAGAGCCAGAAGTAATAAAAGCAAAGGCAAGGACACCCGCAAAGGTAACTGCAAAGGCAGCGGTAAAAGCAGCGACAAAGTCACCAAAGTCAAAGACACCATCAAAGGCGGCAATGGTCAAGACTGCAAAGGCGACAGAGGAGACAGCAGCTTCAATCATGGGAAAAGTGAATAAGAACGGCTTAGAGAGTGAGTCCAAGAAAAAAGACAGCAAAACTTTGAAATATACATTTTCATATTTAGGAAAAAATCTAAGTGTGTATGGATTGGGTTATAGTTTTTTTGTTAGAAGAAAGGACGATAACATTATGCTCATAAATGTTTCTAATTTCAATGATAAACAAGATAAGATTTTTGACTCTCTTCTTACAGGAGCTTTAAAGCCAAAACCATTCAAAATTTCTGATCAGGCAAAAGGTTCGAAATTATCAAAGTCTATAAATGCTGTTTTTGTTTATGTCTTCTCTGTCAAAGATTATCAGACATTGTGTATCTGTAAAGAGCAATTCCGAAAGGCCATGACCGCAGACACCTCTCACCTGCCAGATTCTGTTCCCCTTGACCAAAGGCATAGGATTGAGTTCCCGGGGGGGGCGTGTAGCCTCTGTTAGCTACTATAATGGTAGAACTACTTTAGACATCAGAAATTGGTTTGTAAAACTAGATGGATCAAAACATCCAACAACTGTCGGTATCTCCCTACCCCTAGGGCCCGCCATGAACTTGTTGGGAAAAAGTATCATGAAGAAACTTACATAGATCCCTCAATACCAGCAGCTTACCATTTTTCTATAACTTTGTTCTTGTAGGTGACTGGTCTTCACCCTGGCACCGTAGTAATGAGGGTGCTATTCAGACTCTATACACGGGAATTCAGGCGGCCATAGTTGAGGAGGAGGATAGTCTGGCTTTTGAGAGAGAAATGGCACCAGTTCACATCAATTGGATGTATATGACTCTAGCAATACATGCACGTTATCTCCGTACTTGGAGTGTACAATTGTATAATTTTATCCGTAGATCGCATATAGAGCGTTTGCAAGCCATCTCTTTATTTGGCGAAATGGATACCAAACATTTGGCCCTCACAACACAAGCAAATACAGGCGCAGGTTTTTGCGTGAAGTCCCCCCCATGTCAGTAATGAGCGAGGGTAAAGTGATAGCGACTACAGCCCCCCTGCCAACAGGCGCCCCTGTAGATAGGGATTTTGTAATAAAACAGCTAACATTTTGCAGATATCTTGATATGATGGCAAGAAACAATTCAGATTGTAATTCTATTGTTGAGGGAATTTTCAAAGTAGCTTGGAAGGAGGCTGTGGGCGTAAAATTGATAAGGAAGGGGGTTGAAGTAAAACAAAAGTATGGTTTCAACAACTCTGAAAACTATTCAGAAGAAGAAATAGAACAAATGGCAAAGAACTATAAGACTGAAACTGGCAAATTGAATTACTGCTGTGAGCACTGCGTCCCCCTGGGTAAGTGCGGATCCCCCCTCAATTGGACCTTTTTGCACATAATCTCACTCCAATGGGAAGAGCAGCTCGGGAATCAGTCCTGGCCAGAGATGGGTTATTGTGCTTCTTAACATATGAGAATTGCAATGGCTGCAATTGCAATGATCCAGACACATTTTGCGAAGATTGCTTCATTATTATCTCTAGAAGATATCAATGAGACATCGTTGACAAGCTTGAGGTTGAAGGGTCCCTCATACCCCCTTACCTTAGGGAATTTTTGCGTTATTGAAGACCTGGCAGCGCGGCAAAATTATGCTATCGGCAAAGCCTTGGGAACCCATGACATGCAGGCGGCAGATTTGCATCTAAAGACAGACCTGCATATTCTACCCCCTGGATGGAGCCCTAAAAGTCTGAGACCAAGGGCTTTAGAACTACCATTTGATACTGATCGTCGAGTGTCAAAACAGTTCATGTACTACTACATGCGGAACTGTATGGGGTACTGCAGACCTGTGCAAATTGAACGGGTGAAGCGTTGCACCCCCTTCAAATTTACAACAAACCCCACCATGTTGGATGACGGGTCGTTCTGTACGTGCCCTGTTTGCATGAGATTTTATTTTCTCAAATGCAAAATGCAGCTGTGGTCAGATTTGGGAATCTCAATGAACTGGCGTGAACATAACAAGTTCATGGTGATGGACATCATGCGTGGGAGAAAAGCAAGACTTATTCTAAAAGATTGCGAACAAAACAAAGGCATGCATGGGGTCTTTAGGATGGACCTGTTGGATTTGTAAAAGGATAGTAGGACTGAAGGGAAGGGGGAAGGGGGTGGGTAGTGGGCATATTAAAAAATGATTCCTGGTGAGAATCCGAACAAATTGATTAAGTACAGAACTGTTCTTGCAGCTCCGCGCGGTATGGCAGTACTTACTTTTTAAGTAATGAACTTTTATTATTTTTTAATATACTAATATAATAACATTAATAAGCAGAATAATAATATGTAATACTATTTGGTTTTTTTTAATATGTATCTCACAAAAAAGATCTGTTAGAATCTGGCTATGTCATATATGTTGAACTGTTAATTTTTGAAATGAACTATTAATGTTTACCATGTCCAAGTATTTCTATATTCACTTTCACACTGGCTTAATAACTTTCAATACAGAAGTTCGGCCGCTTGATTGCTTCCCCAGTGCTAAAAAGGAAAAGTTGAAGATTTTTAGTATGAGTTTCATTAGAACCATTGTAATAGGGATTTGTGATTTGAGAATTTACCCGAGAAATTATTCTTACTTTTTTTTTAAACACGAATTTCTTACATTTTACTTGTCATTTTTTCAATATTCTTCATGTATATGAACTTGTAAAAGAACCAAATAAATCACAGAAAAAAAAATAATGTGAGTGAGATGTAAATATGAGTTGTGAGTGCAAATATGGTTGTGAGATGTAAATGTGTATACTTAAAAACAGCAAAGTATACACATTTACATCTCACAACCATATTTGCATCTCACAACCATATTTACATCTCACTCACATTACACTACTATTATCACCAACAGACAGTTTGTCAGTGGCATTATTTTTTCTAGAGTCATTACAGTTTCAGTGCATTACTGTTTAAATTAGCATAATTATTTGAAAGTGCTAAAAATAATGTGCATTGGGGTGGGGGTGGGGAGGTATTTGACAGTTGAAATGTAGACCTTCACAACAAAAGTGGTTTTGACTCCCTAAAAGTTTGTGTGTCGAGTGGGGGCAAGTTGTGACAACATAAATGACAGGGTTTTGCTTACAATTTTTCATAGTGAGACCAATTCATACATCATCTGAATTAAAATCAAAAGAGACAAATTGGGGAAGCTAGGGTTTGCTTACCCTCCACCTCTGATTTGAACTGAGTTTAACAAAGGCACCACCTCTCGTTCCAAGGACCTCATGGCCTTGGATGTGTTTACATCCCTCATCAAATTCCACCGAGTAAATCCCGGCAAACAGCTTTTTAAGACATTGGGGTTGGATGACTGACCCAGGATCTCAAGAAGGTCATCATCTCCAATAAAATAGAAGCGTGGAAAAAATGGAACGCTTTTCCTGTAACCAAAAAGAAACAGGGGTTAACATTAAACATACAGAACAGCCATGCTAAAAAAAAAGTTATTCACTACATTGAATGCGGGTATAAAATTAACACAAAAAAGAAACAACTGGATATTTCAGTTTTATCTATAAGCCACACTTGAAATGGCAACCATTGGGATACTACAATCCCCGACAAAAGTAAGTGAAACAAACAATGCTGCCTTCATCAATATTAACATTTTTGTAGCTGCCATGAAAAAAGGGCGGAGCAGGGGGGTGGGCTTGTGGGTGGTATATGCTTGTACATTTTGAGTGAGACACGAATTGAATAAGACGTGAATCTTGAGTGCTTTATTCTGTTAATTTTGTAGGGGATTGTAGCTGTAGGCTGTGTAAAAAAAACTTCCAAGTTTGTTGAATTTTGATTCTTATTCAAAAACACTAGCTCAATTAAATCCACAAAACTCTTAAAAATTGCAAGATAAATTCCTTAACAATCCATTCCCTGAATTTTTTTTTTAAAGACTTTATCTTGTACTCTAACTTAAAGGCCAGATATCGTGTTAACATGAACAAAAATATACAATAAAAGTTCATGTTTCTGATTGGTCATACACAAATACCCACAACCAATCAATAACGGCTGTGAAATTAATATAGCACACTACATATACACACAATGTGTACAGTATGTTGTACTTAATTAAAAACGACCAACAACTGGATGTGACGTGAAAGATATGAACATTGCAATTTTACTGAGATGAGATTCCCTCTTTAAATCACTTTTTTTTAACCCTTACTTATATCTTGAAATTGATTTAAAGCTTTGTTTGAATATACCGAAAGTTAGTGTCATTTAAACCCCATATATATACCGTTCATGAGATATGGTGTTTACAATCAGTGTCACATACTTTCACATTACGCCAAGCCCACCATGAATATTAAGGACATCAGTTGATAACACAATCATGTGCACAATAACCAACAATATCATCATAGCCAGTATGACGCAAAACTGGCATACAGTTGCTTATCACTTTTTCAAAATTTCACATTAAGCCCCGCCTACTCATTAATATGCATGACATCACCACCAAAAACATGCAGACTATGGGCTATCTGTATACCACACATGACATGAATCCACTTTATCGTTCTTGAGATATCATGTTTACAAGCTCTTTTCAGCAAAATCATATTAAGCCCTGCCAACTACGCATATTAATGAAAGTCAACGTTTTTATACAATGAATTTACCAAATATGAAACAAAACAGACATGATTGCTAAAATCTGAGCCTTCAAGAGTTTTACATTAAGCCCTGCCCACTCAATAATATGCATGACATCACCTCTAAAGCCAAAAACAATAGGGCACATCTGCACATCATGGGCTATCTGTGCACCACACATGACATGAATCCAGTTTATTGTTCTCGAGATACCGTGTTTACAAGCTCTTTCCAGCAAAATAATATTAGGCCTCGCCCAGTAAAATGTGAAAATTAACAAAGAA
>JAIGNY010000202.1:0-65000 GCA_020152595.1 Chiridota heheva
CCAGGCGAAATATAAAAGCTGTTACGATTTTGGGTTCCCAGAGCTCCTCTTACTAAATTTCAGAAAGTTGTGTCTGATTGTTGGCTGATAGGAATATGCAAAAATGTCCAAATTTGTAATAAATGTTACCTCATATTATTACATGAGGTAAATTGGGTCCGTAAAACACTTACGAGCCCTACTTTTCTATCTAATCTTGACAGTTATACAAATTGGGAGGAATCTAGCTTTTTAAACGTTAAGGCTGATATGACGGGTGCACATCTCGAAATGTGGTATAAAATATACTCCTATAAATCACAAAATAAACTCTTTATCTTGATATACAATCGAATCTAAGAGTATTTTGTAAACCTCCAGCGTTTATTTCCCCTCCAATAGCATCAGTTGTTCTTGAGAGGCAGGAGCGCTGTAGATCGTCTGTTGGAGTTGTACATCCGTTTTACGGACATACACTCAATGCGCATGCTTTATAATTATGACGTCCAATTCAAGCCGACAGCGGGTCTAATCGAATTGTGATAGAACTTTTCTCAGGTTCTTGGTTTGTGATTTATCATAAGATGAATTTGAATTTTTTTTAATAATTTAAACAACATTTTGTTTTACTTCACGAATTGGTAAGTTTTTGTTGTTGTGATTTTCATCCTTTTTTGTATCAGTCAGTTGTCAATTTTATCACGGTTTATTTTATCTTTCATAGGCTGTTGTGCGAAAATTAGTGCTCACATTGTGACAAAACTATGTCGTTAATTCTTATCGTGTATTCATACGATAAATATGTTTTCTTCGGTTTTAGAGCAAATTGCCCTGATCTAGAACAGAGATTAAATGGAAATTCATCACTCGAATTCAAATTGATTCTCACGTGATTTTGATTAAAGTTTTCGGGTCAATCGAGGTCATGTTTCCGACTGTTTTTAGACCCGGCTATTAAAATACTGGATTGGCACCGAAAGTTTTCGTCTACATTCTTCAACGCTGCTAATTTACATGACTTTTGGGAATAGCCTTACATTTTAGTATAGGTAGTAGAATAATAGATTTTGCATCTTATATGGTGGTAACTATTTACTGCACGTATTAACGTTTACAAACCAAATTCAAATAGAAGGATGATACAATTCTCTCCACGCTTGCATTAAAATCAGTTAAAATATTCCTCGCAAAAACATTTGCAAACTTTATTTCTATGCCGCAATATTTATATTTATGATCAGATGATGTTCATCTCATTTGTTTCTTCACCATTTGTAAATTCTAGTTTTACTGTTATGTAGTTTAAACTCACGTCTGTAAGTTTATGCAGCTTCTTCTATCGTGAAATTGCTGTCACAGTTATGTCTGAGCTGAATGTATATATAGTAATTGCGTTCTACTGCACTAACCGTACATGCTAGCGTTACCGCGTACCGTATACTTGTACCAATTTTGCACTGACTGCCACGTTGAAAATGGTATTCGCACTGTCAAGTCGTTTAATATAATTTTACAACAAAACTTTGTAATCCGACCTTTAAATCCTCTCACAAAATGTCATCCACGTGATCAAATAAATGTTGTTATTGTACATCAGATTCGACTGTATTACTGATAGTAAACTCGAGATATGCTAGACCAAAGAATGCAGTCACGTGATTGGATCCTTGGTAAGATCGCAATAAGTTCTCAAAAACTCTGTTCCCAAGAACATAATTAATTCCAGGGTCAAAGGAAGGGTCGCCTCCGTCACAATAACCCTAAAAATTTCCCCGTTTGCAAGCGGAAAAATTGCACTGCTAAATTAATTTTCCCACAAATGTTGCTTCTAATCTGGAAATCGCCTTCAATTTTTGGGAAATTTCCTTAATCATTCGGAAAATTGATTCAATTTTCTGGAAATGATGCCAAATTGTACCAAATTTCTAGTAATTTTACAAACCCTCCTCCCTTTTCAACTAGTTTTTAGATATTAGAGACTTTCATAGATTTTTTGGGACAAAAATGAAATCTCCTTTTCCCTAATGTGTCAAATATCTTCCTGCACCGCTGCTGTGTGACTGCATACATTAAAACAAAGACCCACAAACCTATGCAAAATATGTTTAAATTCTTCAATTGGACAAGTTCTATTTAGGTTTATAATAATAAATATCAATAATACCTATATACAATTTCAAAAATGTTCTTTGGCTCACGCAAATATACTTGTCAGTAGTGCCTCGTACATGTTTTGGCACCGTTGCGTGAAAGTGCTTTTCTTTCTAAGACGTTCGGCTTTCGTGCTGTGTTCTCTTTTGTATCAGAGAAAGATTCTAGCACAGTAAAATGAAAAGCAATTTCACCCATGCTTCCGACACATTGTTTTTCCTACACACATATGACGAAAACATGTTGAGTAATTACTAATTACTGCATAAGAAATTTATCTACAAAATTAGGCAACGGAAGGAAAAAATGCTATTATATATTTACTATACCTGCTTGCAATAAAATTTACAAATGTTGTCAGTCTATTTGATCGTTGATACACAAATGTTTCCGCAGCACACGACAATGGCAGAACAACCGCTAACGTACATGCAAGAAAACTACTTCCTGGTTTAACCCAGTCTTAAGAAATTGTTTTTGCTTTGTTTTGTTTTTCAATGAGGGAATGCAGATTAAATTAGCGTGTTTTACATTGCATTTCCCCATAGAACGAGTATACGATGGATCTGTCACTCACCTTGCTATAATTCTTAACAAGGTTTGGGCGTAATACACGATTACAATTTGCTTCCATGAGAATGCACATGTCGTAGCTGCATTTCCAACGTACAGTAATATACACGTATATCATTACTGTGTAGGTGTATACAAAACGCATACGTATGGACCAAAGGTCGAATATGAATCAATTTCAACGGTCGACTGGGAAAGTAGCAATGCAACGGATGTCAGACCGGATAGTTAAATAATCACGTGTATCTATATACAGTAGGAAACATGACCTCGATTGACCCGAAAACTTTAAACAAAATCACGTGACAATCAATTTGAATTCGAGTGATAAATTTCCATTTAATCTCTGATGTAGATCGGAGCAATTTGCTCTAAAACCGAAGAACACATATTTATCGTATGAATGCACGATAAAAGATACGACTTTTAGGAATTAACGACATCGTTTTATGTCACAATGTTAGTACTACTTTTCGCACAACAGCCTATGAAAGATTCAAAACTGTGTACCCGTCATATCAGCTTTAGCGTTTGGAAAGCTAGATACTTCCAATTTTTTATAAGTGTCAGGTTTAGATAGATAAGTAGGCCCCATAAATATTTTATGGACTCAATTTACCTAATTTAATCATATTAGGTAACATTTATTACAAATTTGGTCATTTTGTTTTTTATTCCTATCAGTCAACAATCTAACACAATTTTTTGAAATTTAGTGAGAGGGGCTCTGGGGCCCAAAAAACTAGGACAGCTTTCATATTTCGCCTGGAAGATGAGTGTTTACATATCTATTCCTTCTTTTTTTGATATTTTGTGGCAAAAATGGAATTTTTTTACGCCCCTTCCCCCACCCCACCCCCAACATGTCCAGCACTGTTTAATGGGAACCCTCTTGTTGAATTATTTAGAACACATCACTTTGATAGGGCAGGCTTCCAAAATAAGTCTAAATTGTTTTTTAATTTGTAGCTATTCTCATATACATAGCATGAGGCTTCAACAGGTTCTGTAGGCAGTGGTGTAGCCACGGGTGAATGAGGGGGGGGGACCCTTTTCACAGGAAATTTATAAAAATCGCGATAATTGTTTATATATATTTTGCTTTTCAAAATTGCCTTCAGAATTGGGCTAAATTTGAACACTTGATGTCTTTGGAGGGGGTCTTGGACAACTCACATTTTGAACGCTGGCTACACCACAATCAGTGGTGCAGCTATCGTCCATGGGGGATATTATGTTTGTGACCCTTGTCCAAATATTTGCAATATGACATTGCTTGAGCTGCTTGCATTTACGTTGAGATGTACACAAACACTTTAATCACACTGGCATAATATGGAGGTTTACGCATTAAAAGTGGTACCTCATTGGTTAGAGACCCTGGGAATAGAAGCACAAAACTGAAATGCTGGCACTTTTAACTCCAAGTCACTTGTGTCTCCTTACCAAGAACGTCGCTGGGGTATTCTTATTGGGCTCAGGGTCTCCTTAATGGTGGTTGTGGTGATGGGGAGGGAGGGAAAGGGGGTTGAGGCATCATTTTCCCAACTGGGTGGATTTATGAGGGTTCCCCGAAGAGAAACGGTTGGATTTCCAACTGCCATGTTAATTTTCCAACTGGCGTCCCATTTTGGGGAAGGCACCCCAACCCCGCACCAACCCCTTATAGTGACGTCTCTGCTCCTTACCAACCATGTTGTTACACACCTGGTAGGAATGTTTACTTCTGAAACATTTATAACTCACACGTGTAACATAGAACTCCAAACTTGGTTGAATTAACATTCCAGTTTTAAATAAGTCTGTCCGTCTGTCAGGAATTCAAGTAGTTCTTCTGTGCAATGTGGGGCAAACTGTCAGTTGGGAGTGAATAGGGTGGAACATGAAGGGCACGGTCACTAAGCAATCCATTGGAGAATAAAACTCTTGACCAATAGAAGATCATCAATAGTCGCACGTTAGGGGTATACATAACAACGCTTAGGAGCAGTCCCCTTATCGCAAACAATAATGGGAGAGGCCTGAGCGGAGTAAAATGATAGGGAAATCAATGACTATAAAAGGCAAACAAGTGATGCAGTCAGAGGGCTGTGCCGCGTCTCCTTGTCACTAACTGTCAGTCATTCAATGTTGTGATACTGTTTTCATCTGGATGTGCTTGAAGATAATCTGAAAGATCCAAGGTGCTTCCAAGTTCCAAACAGAATTCGAGTTATTTTAATTCACTGCAAATTTTCCATTCACTAATTCCATCCCCTATTCTGTGTGAATTAAGTGTTTTCAGGATTTTTCAGGAAAGGCTGAATGTTCAATACAGACAGGGTCTTATACAGGGGCTTCACATGGGTGGTATAACCCAATAAATAAACAAATGTGGTACCACCACAGTACTAAAGAGTCCCCAATCAGAGTCCCCAAATTATTGGATTAATTTAGTGTTACACAACACATTACTTTGCGAATGCAGGACATTCGTGTGTACCTTGCAGGTCTGTTACAATACGCCTGTCTGCTATTTCAATTAAAAAAGTGGCTCCATCAGATCTACAGTAACCTAAAACACAAAATACATACAAAACTGGTATGTCTATCATTGTTTGATGCAGATGAATTTATAGATAAATGATTAAGGGATAAATGGTACACAAATATAAACATTCACATAACACTTAAGAAAAGTCACAGAAAGTACTTTTTTTGATAGTACAATTTATTTATCTCTTTTGGTTCAAATGTAAGTCTTGTTTCAACTTCATCACAAATAAATGAAATAAAATGTAGGGGTGGGGAGTACCCCCAGGGGTGGCGAGGAGTATCGCCGGTTGGGATCTATGGTACATAAATGACGGTTGAACACACAACATCTTGAAAGCACAAGTACATAACTTTTAATGAATCCAACTTCCAATATCCCACATACACAGTATGTAATAACATCTTAACAAAATACTCTTTATCTTTATGCATGATACCAAAACACTTCTTGAGAACTTGGTAAGTTACATGTCACACAATTCTCGGCTACTAACTCAACACCGGAAACACATAGCCTTTCTTAATAAAAAAAAAACATAGACCAATGACCTGCATTTCAACACAGCTGTACACAGCTCTACACAGGAAACACCCAAAACCAACTCATTATTTTGTTGACAAAATATAATCCCAAGACAGCAAGAACTCTGTCTTCACTCTAGATTCCTATTCCACCCTAACTGGGATCAGCTAATCTAAATTAACCCACAATACCATTGTAAAACAACAATAACAATCAATACTAACACAAAGAATAAAACTGGTACAGACAGGTCCCTAATTGAATAAATCAACGTCTCCCGACTTTTTACTAGTACACAGAACCTATATTCTTACAAACCCTTAGAATATCGCTGTGCTCAATTTCATCTCCTCAACTTTCACAGTACAGGCGGTCTGTATTATATTAAACAACCTGAACCACTTTCATGATATACTGTATTAGCATAGTAACAAAATACAAATGAAAATAATCAATTTAATCAATACATTTTCAATATCATCAACAATATGATAATCACAGGCCTAGCAAAAGAGAACGGTTATCCAGCACAGCATCTTTCTGAATGAGACTTCATTTCTCGTTTCCTAATAAGTACCTGAATTCACAATACAGGGCCTAAAAAATAAATGGTACACAACAAGATTCTCTTCCAATCCACATTCCTTTGACTTTTACTGGAGATCGCTATGCTTGGGACATCGATATGCTCTTTAAATATTCCTTCACTCGCTACACTTATTACTGCAATAGATATTACGACTTGCCTGGCAGCATGAACACCAATGTCAGAAAGCCCGAATACTCCCATCTGGATTGCCGATACCGTACAACCGCAATTTTCTTTACACTCCACATCCACCAACGCCACAGAGCTTATACTCCATATGCAATGCTGACAAACCAGTTTACTTCCACAGTGAACCACACTGTTGTTAACGTAAATAATATTAATTTCAGCAAATGGTGACGCCATCTTGATCAAAGTTAGAACTCGCAAACTTACGAAAACTTGTCAAAAGTCACTCTACAAACATCGCAAGTGCTATCGATACGGTTAAACACAATGAAGAATTACCGGGGATACATTTGATTATGGGAATTGACAAATTTAGTTGAAATATAGCTCACAAAAAGGGATGACGAACTTGGAACTCAAAGTCCGGAGCTGCTGGCATCCGATATAGGTCTTCATGCAATGACTCCAGCCAGCAAACTGAAGAGGATGCTGCCTGAATATATATATCATGTTGACAAGTACAGTAGGCCTTTTGTCTACATGGCACTGTTTGTTTACACACTGCATCTCAAAAAGGTCAATGTCACTAAGCAGAAAACTCAAAGCAAACGGTGGCGCTCCAGCACAATTGCATGAATAAATATACAATGATAACAAATGTTCACTTTATAACATAAGCAATGCATTAAACCCTTAATATGTATAAGTGCTTCTTTAAAGAAGCAGCAACTTATGCTAAATTGCTTTAAAATCTATGAAAAAGAGCACCAAACAAATCATCCAAATCAGTTAACAATTGACCGTTTTAGAGAATTTTGAATTTTCAGGCTACAATATGCAAATTGTTGTTCCTCTTTATATTCCTCTTCTGATGTATGAGTGGGTGGAAGTTCCTATTTCCTTATGTAACCCCTTTGTTTTGTTTTGTAATTCATTGTCACACATTTTTTGAAAGATGGAAAGCAACTTTAACCAAACGTGTTTAGGTGTTGACTACACCCTTAACCATATTCTAGCAGGAATATACTTTGTCCTCATTTTCAAGAACTGAAATTTAGGAAGGAAATATAAAAAATTACATAAAGCTTTTCACCTACCCATTCGTAGACTTTTAATCTTAGATTTGTCGAGGGAAAGTAAAAGGTAGTGATAAGTTAATATCAAGACAATGTGAAGCTGCAGTAGTTGTGCACTGTTTCTCTCAAACAACTGTGAAATATATGAAAAAACAAGTTTAACATCAAATGATACTGTAGATTATGAATGAAAATATAACATGTGAGGTAAAACAACTAATGATGGTTTTGCTATACAAATCATTTAGTTTTTTGCTATACAAACATTTTTGACCAAATGTGTTTTTAATAGAAGTTTTGAGCTACATCAGTGTTTGAGGAAAAGCAGAATTCAAACATTTTTGCAAGTAGCACAAAGAGTAATTTCAGGTAAACAAGAAAACATTTTAACAATCTAAACATTGACCCTTCTTACATTCTGGGCTGCATAAATCAGTGATTTGTACAATCTTAAACATCTTTTTTGCCCTAATATACACTGTTCTGAAATGAAAATGATTTGTTATTTCTAGATTTACAGTATAGGAGCCTTGAATCAACATGCATGAAAGCAATTTGTGTACATCAATTGTTAGCTTTATTGAATGCATGTATGAAGGTGAGAAAAATGACTGCAATATAATAACAGAAATATATATTAAAAAAGTAACACTTCATATGGAACCGAACTACACCCAAATTATACTATTTTCAATCTACAAAAACAATATCACAATATATATATATATATATATATATATATATATATATATATATATATATATATATATATATATATATATATATATATATATATATATATATATATATATATACATACATATATATATATATATATATATATATATATATATATATATATATATATATATATATATATATATATATATATATATATATATATATATATATATATATATATATATATATATATATATATATATATATATACATGAATATATATATATATATATATATATATATATATATATATATAGTCATTTTTTTTCTGCAACGTATTCAATTTATATATATATATATATATATATATATATACATAGTATAATAGTATAATTTGGGTGTAGTTCGGTTCCATATGAAGTGTTACTTTCTTTAATATATATTTCTGTTATTATATTGCAGTCATTTTTTCTCACTTCATACATGCATTCAATAAAGCTAACAATTGATGTACACAAATTGCTTTCATGCATGTTGATTCAAGGCTCCTATACTGTAAATCTAGAAATAACAAATCATTTTCATTTCAGAACAGTGTATATTAGGCAAAAAGATGTTTAAGATTGTACAAATCACTGATTTATGCAGCCCAGAATGTAAGAAGGGTCAATGTTTATATATATATATATATATATATATATATATATTATATATATATATATATATATATATATATATATATATATATATATATATATATATATATATATATATATATATATATATGTATATATATATATATATATATATATATATATATATATATATATATATATATATACATATATGTTATTGTATTCATGTTATTTTTATTGTAAAGCGTTTTTGAATATGCTTGTATAGAAAGGACGCTATATAAATGTATTATTATTATTATTATTATATATATATATATATATATATATATATATATATATATATATATATATATATATATATACATGTATATATATATATATATATATATATATATATATATATATATATATATATATATATATATATATATAAATATATATATATATATATATATATATATATATATATATATATATATATATATATATATTTATATATATATATATATATATATATATATACTGTATCTACATGTAAGGGGTCAAACTGAGAATCAACGGGGTGATCAAAATTTGTTGTCTATCTCAGTATGGCTGAAGAACAAAACAAGTTTTTCAGATCTTCGTTTACTATAAGATCGGTTTATCTGTGAAAGCATGAAATATTTATAACTCTGAAATGTAGAACAACTCATATAATTTTTCAAATGATATCAGTTCTGATTGTGAGAACAAGACTTGAGAACAAGAACATCAAAACAGTGTATAGTACTGTAGCTTCTTCCTCACTCAGAAAAAAAAAAAAAACTGTTACTGTACCTGTATTTCAGCATTATGCTCTATACTGGTCTAGCCATATGGATAAAGTGTATACTTTAAATCAAGCCATAAAAACAGCTCCACCTATGTGTTTAACTTTTCAACATGCAAGAATTTTAATAAAATTGCTTTTGGAACAACAAAAATATGCTGCTGTAATTTACACTAGTTATTCATTTCATAAACTTTCTATGTCAAGGCGTGGTATAAGGTAAATATATTATGTATGATCGAGCATTGCAAACTTATGTTCAAAACCAATATCAGTTTTATATTATGGTTTTTGTGTTTTCTTTGTAATCCCAAAATAAACTGGCACATTTTTGACAAAATAAGTTGCGAAAAAGTAGCAAATAATTAGCATTCATTAACAGTACCACGATACAATATTAAGGGTCATACTCTTTTGTAACTGTGCAGCCTGCATTGTGTCTGCATGATATTTTCAGAAAGTGACACAGAAAAAGTGTTGTTTTTGATGTCAAAGATGACTTAATAATTTTCACATAACTTTGAAATTGGATCAGTTTTTGTCTGCTGAAGTTCTGTTATGTAATATTTGATGTGGTCAACTGCCGGTAGGCGCCTATGTCGTAAATTATATTGTGGAGCCACCGTGACTCATAATAGTACTGGGTCTAGTTTAACTTCTATGCAGGGACTATTCAAATCTTGGTCTAACTGGTTCTACTTGGTATTTGAAACATGGCCTCATGATCAAGGCCCTATGTTTCTCTCAACTTCATATGCCTACTCTGTACTCATCATGAAAATTGACTTTTGTATACAACAATTCTGTCTGATTTCGCTAAGGTGGGTAACACATTTGGTAGACCTAAACCTAGCATATCAAATCCAAAATTGTGGATAACAGTAAGAAGAATATCATTTGGTTATATACGTAGGCTCTGTCAATAATCATCCTACCAAATTAAGTTCATTTAGCATAATTCCGTCCATCAATGCATTGACATAATAACAACCTAGTGTCACGGGAAAGATACACCTTATCACGTTAGGAAGGAATGAGGTCTAAAAAGTGAGAATTTGGACTGGCATTTTCCCTGAGCATTTTCACCAACTAAAAGTACTTGAAGATGGATTAAATTTGACGACACTAATAATTCACAATTTACAAAAGCATATTGAGTCTAATAAAAAGTTGCCTACTTTGAGGAAAAGTTACCAGCACAGATCAGAAAAAAACGATTGATGAATCTTACCTTTTCTAAGATCTTCACAAAGTGCGCCACGTAAAATCTTTATTTTGGAAAGTTTACCGAGACTGAAAATGCTCGGATTCCGATTTGTCTTGTACGTCATCTAATTATCTCCTATAGTGACGAACAGTGAAACTGCATAGGACAGCAATTTGAATTATCCGGATTCATTCAGGAGTGATCGTTTTACAAACCCTGAAACGTTCAATTCGAACTTCTGGGTCAAGTCCTCAGAAATTAATAATATTGGAGTAACGGTCATAGCAGGGTCATGTTCCCAACTGTATAGACCTAATCCAACAGTTGTTTACAATCCGGGCAATTTAGAAGCGCTGGCAAATTGGTACGCACTATGCGGGAAAACTGTACTTACGGAAACTACGCATATTGTGCTCGATTGATTATTGGTAAACCAATGTAAAATGGTTTATTCTGAATTTAGTCAATAAATTCTACGCAAAATAGTAGTTGGGGTAATCTACACAGTTGGTTGTGATTTTAATTAAAAATTTGTTATTTTGCAAGTAAACAAAACTTGACTTTTGCACGAATTTTTAACCAAGTTTAAAACCGCGAGTTCCGTTGATTGACATAGCTAAAGGGTGGCTTTTGAGATTAGATCTCATAGATCAGAAATTACCATTTTGACATGAATTGAATATGTCCATATGAATCTTATGTTGATTTCATAGTCTTGAAAACCCAATGTTAACTTGTGTGCTTAACGTAGCCTATGCATATCATTGTGTGGTATTTGATAGTGATATATGTCAGTCCGGTTCGTACTCTCGATCGGGAGATCTCAGAGTTCACCCGTTTGGGAGATCGGGACATGCGCAGTGCGAGTCTATTCAATAACGAAGCTTCTCCATAGTCTTTAGTTTAGTCGCTTTATGTGTGTATTATTTCTTAACATTACGTTTTATAAAAATAAAATAATAATACAAAAGTTTGCTTTGACTATTATAACATTTATTTATAATAATTGTCAAAAATAATTCCTGAACAAAACTTCAAAATGTTTTTTCTTTATTTCTTCAAAAAATCTTGTTAGAGATCGACTGCCTAACGGTAACACGTAATAAGTAGTCACCATTTTTCTTCAAATTTCTCGAAAATTCCAGGGTAAATTTTAAGAGCGCACGGTGAAAAGATAAGTCATATAATAGTATTTCATATCGTGAAGAAGAATTTGAACCCTTCGCAGCGGTTGAGTTCCCCGCGCTCGAAAAGTTTCTGATTCTTATGTTGTTCCTATGCAAACTTTGAATTTGGATAGATGCATTGTGGGATACTTCTGGAAAGGATTCCCTGATTGGGAGAACAAAATTGTTAAAAATGTTCTCCCGATCGGGGGTACGAACCGGACTGTATGTTAAGTAACCTGGGAATATGTTTAGTGTGGTAGAGATTCTTACGTTGGTGTTCAGATATTGTAATTTATAGGTGGTGTAAGAGTGTGAGTATTTCCTGTGACAATCTCACGAGTTGAATAAACAGTCAACGAAGCTTTGACGGTCTAAATATTGTTTGGATTGTAAGTTTATTAGCCTTGGTATATTTCAATGGCATTATAGGTGAATGACAGTGTTATTGAACTGAAAATACAGTAGACGTTACGTAATAATAAAGAAAAAACACAATACATAAATTGAAATTACGACGGCACAAACAAGATTGACTTAAAGTGGATATAGCATACGTCCTAACTTTCAAAACCTTCCAAGTAAACAACTATCCTGATTGGCAACCTCCTGATCAGATCAAACCTTGTGATTGGAGGAAAGTAATATACTAATATCTAAATTAAAGTGAATTAAGATAATATGTAAATTATGCTCATGACGACACTTAAAGGTGATTGGATATCTAATGTCCCATGGTTAACCCAGTTTACCCATTAGACAAGTATATATACTATACTACAATGAAGCTTAAGGTATGTTATTCATGTGATTAACATGTGGACAGCATTGAATACCCTATGCTTTTACAACATACTAATACAGAAATCAATTTAGCGACTACAAAGTTCGGTATTGGAAGATCCGAAATTCAAGCAGCTCCCTTCGTGGGTGCGGTTCAGGTTTTGAGGGCACTGTCGAACAACAGGCCTGGGTAGCAACGTTTTTAATTAACTACAACAGCCGATACCCGAGGGTAAAGAGCGGGAACCTTCGGTTGATCCTGCTGAAATTGATATGGGTACTAAGATTAAAGCGGAGCAGATGGGTGGGCTGATAGTGTAAAATATAGACTTTTGATTAAAAGGGCTCTGCTGACTTCGTGGAAAACGTGTAAGGATATTGGCCTTGTCACCGATAGCACAGGTATGTTTAACGGCATGCGCGGTACCAATAATAATAATTTTGATCAGATGATTGTTAAGAATGATTCACGTTCCTTCGGCAGGACGAAAGGGTCAGTGTCTTTTGCCCAACAGTGGGCGAGATTGAATTTACCAGAGGGATTCTTTAAAAATGAATAGTTTTTTTCGTATGATTGACTCGTATAAAAGTGAGGCGGGCGAGGCGATATTTGAAACACCTGAAAGGTCTCTTGTGGTGAGAGGTTGTCGTGGTGCGCAAAATTATTTAATTTATGAGCAGTTGATCTCGATGATGAGTGATATGTAGTCTTTTTAAAGATTTTAGCTTGCGAAATATACTAAGGAGTGTTCGCTGTACATTTGCTTATTGCGGCGGTCCGGTGTATGATAGTAGGGATGCAGGGTCCGCGGCAGGAGATAATGGGGAAGGTGACAATATTAATTTATTACGACGCTGCGCATCCCGTTGGTTACGGGTCACACTACAAGCTATTGCACGCGGTAAAAAAGATGATACAGGATCTGAAAAAGAAAGAGAAGGATCGGTGGTTAAAATCAAGCGCAAATTCACACGGAATAAAGTATGTGCTTATGGCATCAATATTCAATTGCAGTCTGCCATCGTTGATGTCAGTCGTGATTCCAGGATCAACAGAGGTAATACATTTACTATGACTATTATCGATGTTTTTTATATTTATTTTATGAATACGTGTGGCCTGTTCCGTTAAAGAACAAGAGTGCAGAAGTGCTTGCGTGAGCTTGGAAATCTGTTTTTGTAACCGGCCGGGGTGAATATTCAGACCGATAAAGACACCGAATATTATAATGATAAAGTATAAAAAAATATTCTCGGACAGAGGGATTATTTTTGTTAGCACCCAAAGTTGAAACAAAGCTTGTGTGGTGGAGCGATTCAATTGAACTTTGCGTGAAATATTAGAAAAAGTGTTTTTGGCCACGGGGTCGTACAAATGCGTTACAAGTTTGATGTGGGTGATCAGGTGAGAACGTCTTGTAGTCAGTGCATTATGCATAGACCGTAAGGTACATTTAAACTATCGTTAGTGTTGCGCAGGCATGATACGCTTAAATCGAATGTTTTTTTTGTAAACAAACAACCAACTGCGTTAGAGTTTCCCTCTACCGCGGCATATTCAAATTCTCAGGCGTTGATGCGCACTCACGCTTACTGCATATCGAAAACACTAAAGCGCCCGCCACAATGATCTGTTTAAAAACAAATTAGAACCGATTTTGTTCTTTCTTTTTTATCTGTTTTAGTCGTAAGTCGTTTCATCATTCATTGTTCATCATTTGTTTTGAGGCACAAAACGTAGACGTAGGCCTAGCGCCATAATGTATAGTGGCATATTGGCAAATAAATTATATCTTAAGTCTTTTCTTTTTCTCTGGGGGTTCTCATTTGGTCCAGCGTACTGATTTACCATAAGTTTGTGATTTTGCGGTAGTACATGTCAAAATTCTACAAAGTAATTAACATTACACATTTGATAGAAATGCTAAGTTTTCGTCAAATATTCTGATAATTATTTTTTTATCATGATTTTTTTATTAAAGAAATAACATTACACGTACCATTAAATCCTGATTTGTGATAACGTCCTTCCTCTTATGTACGCAAGGTGCATGATTTGTAGTTTTCCTGTAAATCCTGTAAGAACAGAGTATTGGTATTAAAACCAGTGTTTCATTGCATGTAGGCCTCAACGAATTTTTATAATATATACCTCGTTTCCTTAATAATAGCTTACTTAATTTTTGTATTAACTTTGTTACTAATTAATCTTATATTTTCTTCTGTTCTCGTTATGTTACAGATAGGCCTAGACTAATGGTATTCAAAGAGAAAAACATTTACATGCCTAAAAATAGTAATTAGTAAATAGTAAGTGGTAAATTCCTTATAGTTAGATTACAACAATTTACTGATTCTTATATCAACGAAACTTTAGATACATAATCTGACAATGGAACTTATTTTCACCTTTCTGCTGAGGTGCTTGAATGAAGTGAATGGGACTTTGCACATTATGGGGACCTTATGGGAACTATTGCATTGTTGCGATGGGAAAAGTTAAAGGTGAACTGTTATGGGGTCAAAGTTAGAGTTGTGGATGGGTAATACAGATAGCACGGAACTAATTATTTTCCCCGTTGAAGCCTATGATGAAAGAGTCAAGTTCGGGGTCCTTTTTGTAACAGTATGTTATAGATTTGGGATCTTTTGTGATGTTTTCTAAAATGTACTATTTTTTGTAATCTAAAATGTACTTCTTTTTTAGACTGAAGTGAAGAGGTGTTATACACCCTCGCCAAAACACTCAAATTTTGGTGTGGGTTCATGGTAAAATAGTTCCCATCAAACTTATACTGAAACAAATCTCGTCAAGTTTGGATATGCAGAGTCAAGTCCTATCCTTTTTCTATCATTCCTAAAATTTTCAACAGCTCAGCATCCTGTCCTATGAAATGGGACATCTTAAAAATATTTTTATCAGCCTTTTCTCTGAGGGTTCTCACTTTTGAATGGCGGAGTGATACCTTATTAGTTCCGTGCTACCTAAAGGATATAGCAGTGTAACTTGTGATATGCATGTGATAGTTTAGCTTTTGAAAAAGTCAAGAATCAGAGGTGAATTATTATAATAATAATGATATTAATAATAATAATAATAATAATAATAATAATAATAGTAATAATACTACTACTTCTAATACTACTGCTACTACTACTACTACTACTACTACTACTACTACTACTACTACTACTACTACTAATAATAATAATAATAATACTAATAATAATAATAATAATAATAATCATAATAATAATAATAGTAATAATAATAATAATAAGAAGAAGAAGAAGAAGAAGAAGAAGAAGAAGAAGAAGAAGAAGAAGAAGAAGAAGAAGAAGAAGAAGAAGAAGAAGAAGAAGAAGAAGAAGAAGAAGAAGAAGAAGAAGAAGAAGAAGAAGAAGAAGAAGAAGAAAGAAGAAGAAGAAGAAGAAGAAGAAGAAGAAGAAGAAGAAGAAGAAGAAGAAGAAGAAGAAGAAGAAGAAGAAGAAGAAGAAGAAAAAGAAGAAGAAGAAGAAGAAGAAGAAGAAGAAGAAGAAGAAGAAGAAAAAGAAGAAGAAGAAGAAGAAGAAGAAGAAGAAGAAGAAGAAGAAGAAGAAGAAGAAGAAGAAGAAGAAGAAGAAGAAGAAGAAGAAGAAGAAGAAGAAGAAGAAGAAGAAGAAGAAGAAGAAGAAGAAGAAGAAGAAGAAGAAGAAGAAGAAGAAGAAGAAGAAGAAGAAGAAGAAGAAGAAGAATAACACTAACACTAACAATAACAATAACACTAACAATAATACTAACAATAACAATAAGAATAAGAACTAGAACGGTAAATTTCGTCATGGTTAGCATGCCCATGCAAATTGACACCCATATCATATGACCCGGGTAATTATAAAAATGGCATCTCACACTAAGTCCCACATGGCATCCCATGTACCACATGGCATCCCATTCCATGTCCCACATGGAATCCCACCCCATATCCCACATGGCATCCCACCCCATGTCCCACATGACATCCCAACCCATGTTCCACATGGCATTCCAGCATATCTCCCACATGGCATCCCACCCCATGTCGCACACGACATCCCATGTCCCACATGGCATTCCATCAGATGTCCCACAGGGCATCCCATCCTATGACCCACAGGGCATTCCACCCTATGTCCCACATGGATCACATCCCATGTCCCAAATGACATCCCACTTCATGTCCCACATGACATCCCATGCCTTGTCCCACATGGCATCCCACCATATCTCCCACACGGCATTCCACCATACAGTGTCTCACATGGCATTCCACCATATGTCCTACATGGCATTCCACCATATGTCCCACATGGCATCCCACGCTATGACCCACATGGATCCCATCCTACATGTATGTCCCACATTAATCCAACCATATGTACCACATGAAATCCCTCCCTATGTCCCACATGGCATCCCTCCCTGTGTCCCGCATCAGTGGCTTCCCACCTGATGTTCCACATGGCATCCTACCATATGTTCCACATGGTATCCGTATCCTAACAATGTCCTAATAACATCCTTCTTTATGTCCCACATGGCATCACATCCCATGTCCCCATGGCATCCTACCCTATGTCACACATAGCATCCTACCTTATGTCACACATGGCATCCTACCTTATGTCCCACATGGCATCCCCACTCCATGTCCCACATGACATCCCATAGGCTCCATAAGAAGTCTCATCTTAGCTATCACAGTCCCTGATTGAGCATACTATGTATGAAAGCGTCAGTTCATATCATAACTTATATGCAAATGACTTGTTGAAATGGGGTGGGACGCCATGTCCCACGTGACATCCCATATCATCCCATATCCCACATGACATGCCATCCCATGGAATTCCACCCTATGTCCTGCATGGCATTTCACCACATATCACACATGGCATTCCACCCTGTTCCACATGGCATCCCATCCCATGTCCCGCATGGCATCCCACATGGCATCCCACCCTACGTCTCACATGATGTCCCATAGGCTCCATAAGAAGTCTCATTCTAGATATCACAGTCCCTGATTGAGCACACTATGTATGAAAGTGTCAGTTCATATAATAACTTATATGCAAAATGAGTTGTTGAATAAGAAAAAAGGTGGAGTCAAATAATTATGCCTGATATAGCCCTTGGTGTATAAAACATGATAAATATTATATCATATGTCCCTCATGGCTCCCATCCATGTCCCACATGGCATCCCTCCCTATGTTTATATGCAATCACATCCTGTCACACTCCTGACTAAGCTTACTAAATAAAAAAAAGTCTGGTCGTGTCATATACTGTAGCAACTTTATGCAAATGGACACAATACTAAAGGTGGAGTTTAAAAATCATGCCTGATACAAATGTTGGTGCCCAAATATTTTAAAGAATTTTAAGGATTTTAAATCTCAAAGTGCTACAAGAGAGACCTAAAGATCTCGAAGAATATTGGAATATTATATCATTTTACAGTTATCTTCTAAGAAAATAACAAATGTTTTGTAGACTTTTTAAGGAAACTAGTCTTCAATCTTGTCTTAGGTATCTCTGAAAAACTTTAACATTTTAAAAGGAAATTCTAACCTTCCATAAGAAACTTCTGAAGACACTTTAACTTTTTCTGAGGAGCTCTGAAGAAACTTTAAAACATTTTGAGGAATTATCAAAAAACTGTAACATTTCTGAGGAAATCTCAGGACAAATCTGTGAACGGCCGGACGGCCGGACGGCCGGACAGACGGACGGCCGGACGGACGTAACCGCCATTACATAGGTTGGCATAATGCTTCGCATGCGAACCAATAACAATAACAATGACAATAATAATGATAATAATAATGATAAATCATGGGAATATGGAGACTGTGTACCAATTCCGCGACGAGGCTCGCTGGATAATTGTTACAACAATTAGCAGGAATATGGATAGTATTTCATTTATCAACTCCACGGTCCATACATGATTATTCTTAATTTTATTTTGAAAGAAGTCAACAGGTGAACCTGATCTATTTGACACGTCAAGTTATTCAGATGATAATATTTTTGGTACGTATACCATGCGGGATAGTATACGATCAGTATACGATAAGTGGTCAATTTACATTGGGGGAAGGCAGGTAGTTGACGAGGCACGTTCCCCACTTCACTTGGAAAATGACACATTGTAGACAAATTAAAAGATGTTTACCCATTTGGTCCATAATAAATATGACCGAACAAATTTGACTGCACTTTTGTTTTAAGGGAAAGACGTTTCCAGAAAATAAAAGAAAATGTTCCTAAAATCGAACAGAATTGTCCGGAAATGAAAGAAATTTCCGAAAATTGGCACACAAATTCCCGAAAATGAGCAAAATTTTCCGACAATTAAAGTAAAATATTCCAAAAATTAAAAAATAAATACAAAATCCCGAAAATGAAAGAAAATTTCGCGAAAATGAAAGAACATGTTCCAAAAAATTGCACAGAAATTTCCCGAAAAGTAAAGATAATTTCCGAAAAGGAATACAAATTTACCGAAATTGATAGATATCTGCAGAAAATTTAAAACTTCCCAATAAGCAGATTAGGAGCAACTTGAACGTTTATCGCAACTTAATTTAGCCGTGCAAATTTCCGCTTCTAACCAGGAAATTTGTTCGGGTCTTGCTGTGAAGGGAGGGGGATGGGGATACCCCCACCCCTCCACAACGAATTACTGTCCGGTATCTGCTCGTGTCTTTCTTATATTGTTTAACTTTAGATTTTCACAATTAATTTTTCCTGTGTCATGATCTGCGTTTTGCCATACAAAGGGGCATAACTCTCGCTGAATCGCATCATTCATCTTCGTTACCACTCTTCACTCTAGAAAGCCACTTTGCATCGCTACATCAGATTGATTTAGAGACCGACCTCAATCATTTTCTGCCCTGCGTTATATAATGCTTAATCATGCCCTATACATTTAGCATCGTATATGTAGTGACGTGTCACTGAATGGATATTTTGGGGACTTATTCCCCATAAAAACCGTAGCCTTTCTCCTTCCCTAACTTTGCCAAAATCACAAAAGTATAAATAAGTGAAATATTAAATGAATCGTACAAAACAGAGATGTTGGCATTTGTATTCGTATCGACTGCATTATCGTTAATTTTTGACCAATAATCCTCCATTTTGAACTGATTTAAATATCTTCGAATTTGAACCAGTCATCTTCAATTTTGGACCACGATCTAATGGGGAAAGTCTTCCTAACTTAGGCGACAGAACCGGGGGACACAGGGGTACGTTCCCCACTTTTATCAAAAGTTTAAAAAGTGCCCCTTTTCAGAGAGGAAAAGTGCCTTTTTCTGAGGGAAAAGTTCCCTTTTTCAGAAGGAAAAGTGCCCTCTTAGAGAAAGAATCTGTCCTTTCAAAAATTGAAAAAACCTTTTCTTCAAAGACTATATATCTGATCTTTTCATTAAAGAAAGTTACACAAACATTTTTTCCCGGATGTTCTCAATTTTCGGGAAAATTCCTTTAAATGCTTATCTGAGTTGATTTTAACGTTAGAATTTAAAAAATATAGTCTTGTTTTTGTCAATTGAATTTGTGAAAACGAGTTTTGATTTCTAAGTAATTTTGAAGAAAATTTTCAAAGCTTTTGGGTGGCTTCGCCCCTTTGCCAGGGGCGTATTTAGTTGGGGGTCAGTGGGCTTTTTTCAGACGCGGATCCAGGGATGCTCGCGGATCACATCACTTTTCACTAAAAGTTGCCATTCTAATTGAAATTATAGTTGATATCTACATAAGTCTAGAGCTATATAGTGTGAGAAGAATAACGTCTTTGCAGGTTTTGCACAAAGATAATCAAACCTCATGCACAGCAGAATAAAATTTAGTCAGAACTGATGTCCTCGCTCCCTTTCGGAAATTACTGGATCCGTGCCTGACTTGCCCCCTTGGCGAACTCCGTTTGTAATGATATAGGTAATTGAACATACGTGAATACAATATACTTTACATATCGAGAAAATACATTGTTAAAATTGAATATATATGGTTAAAACATCAACCAAAGTTGGTGCTGACTTTGCTCGTAGTGAAATAAAATAAATAAATACATTTTCGGGATGTTCTCGGGAACCTTTTTTTCTGGGAATTTCGTGCCAATTACTTCGATTTGGGGGTGAGTTGTTTAATTTTTAGGTAATTATCTACATTCTCGGTCCATTTTCTTCGATTTTCATAACCTTTTCTTGAATTTTCAGGCAGATATATACAATTTGGGAGTAATTTTCTTTATTTTCAGTGGATTTTCAGGAACATTCCTCCAATTTTTGACAAGTTTCTACGATTTTGCAGTATTTTTCTTCAAGTTTGGGTTATTATCTGGCAATTTTCTCCGATTTTTCGGATATTTTTAATCATTTTCAAGAAATATAGCCACATATTTAAAAAAAGTTACACAAATTTCCAATAATTTTTGAAATTTCCTTCAATTATGTTATTACTACAAATATGCTTGTTTTAATTACTGCATACCGAAGATTAAATCAGTCCCCCACCCCTTTCCAATCCGCCACTGGGTATAGTGCGATAATTACCGTAACTTTGCCCCTGGCACCGACAGCTGAATACGCCACTGACCTACGAACCATTGGTTGTGGTGTGTAGGAAATACATCTGACAAAGAGAGTTGAACACACAATTACAATAATCGGTTATGATGACAAAATGAGTTTAACGGGGCGTGATCAACTGGCGTGTCGGTATGATAACCGCTACACCACAGTAGGTAGATCTGACAAATGAGTTTAAGGGGCATATCAACGGGGTCAAGGTCGTAAGGGGCCCGTAAAATAAAGAAAAGGGATGAGCGTTAAAATTATAGACTTCAAATCATTGGTCTAATCTTGCGATTTTTCCCCGGCAAGCACTTCCCTCCACCCCAAATTTGATATGCTTGCTAAACCCCTTGCAGTCATTTAAAATAATCAAAAAGTAAAAAATGAAATCTGTCGTATATCCCAGAGATGACCTTAACCTATTTCATAACCTTTACTTGCGATCCAACTAAATTAACCAACAAAAATGATTTTGCAGGAACCCCAGCAGTCCTAGCGCATAGCTGTACCAGATGCTAGGCAGTTGTAAAGGGAACATTTATTCTTTCATCTGTCGGGGAACAGAAAGAGGAACATTTTTTAATTTCAACTAATAGATTTCTATATTTTTAGATTGCGTTGAAGAAACTTCTCCCATCCCCGTCATAGGGCGAGCAAATCCTAGCGTCAGGCGTAAATGTCTCTACTGTTACCCGTCCCGAACACTTATAAGCAGGGTTGACAGATTTTTCCAAACACAAAAAGCCAAATCAGTCAGAAATAGTTAAATTAAGCTGAAAACAGCTAACCTGTAACCAGTCAAGAAAATTATATTTTTGTAGAGGGATCGGACCGATCAGTCACTGTCCAGGGGTTAGAGGGAAATGTACTGAAATCACTATTCAGCGAAACACATGCAAAACATCATCAGTAAAACTTTTTGCTCTTTCTTTGATATTAAATATTTTTGTGGCCAAACAAATCTCTAAAAGGGCACAAAAAAAGTCAGATCTCAAACAAAGCCAAGTAACGTGTTTTGAAACCAAACAAATTTGTCTTCTAAAATGCTAATGTACCAACCCTATTTATAAGTCCTGCAGATAACAATTGTCTTAAAATCATTTCCCATAGAACTGACCATCTTCTGTTCTTTTTACAGAATTACAAATCGCAGCGAAGAGAATAACATGACGAAAGATAATTTGGTCACGTGTTGGATGCGATCGCCCATGTATCCACATTACAAGGTTTTCGTACATTGTATAAGGGGCGAAAAACCTCTTTTCAGAATCTCTAAAGTTCTCGTGGAGAAATCGGATCAAAGTTTTGACGAAAGGAGGAGAACCTAGCCCCAAACAAACGAAAATTGGATTTAAAGTAAATAAAAACAGAAAAATAAATTGCTGTCACCTGTGAAGAAAACATTTAAAAGTCCAGCATTTGAACAAGCTACTTGACGTACTACGAGGCGACGATGACGAGTGAACACACAATTACAATGACGGGGTCGCCGCCTGCGTATTCGGTTATGATAGCAACAATGCTATCACGAAACGCTTAATACGACCCAGACGAGAACACAGGTACGACGTACGTACAAACATAGCATCGACAACCAAGTCAATGTCCACGGCCTTTGATAACCAGTTGTGGTGCAATGCCTTTTTTTTAAATGCGGTTGATATACGAGGTGTGTAACCACCCTCCTCGACACACCCCACCCAAAAATGGAAATTTTGAAAATGGCGTCCGCATCAAAGATCGACGTGAATTACCATTTAGTCTAATAGTTAATGAAATGTTTAGAATGAAAGATTTGGCACCATTTGTATCAATGAAACGTTCAGTCACTTCTTCAAAGTATCAATTTTGCCTAATCTTTTGTATCCACGCCACTGCACTCTGACCGTCACACTCCGTTAGTTCGACCATAACTTCACTTTTCTGGTATACATTGTGTTACATAGTTTTCAATATAGCAGAGTAAAATCCGCTCAAAACAATATTTTGTAGTTTTTATTGTAATTAATGATGAAATTTCATGGGCATGTATCGTAAGAATCAAACTTGGCGCAATTTTAAATTGGTTATAATTTGTTTAATTAATTTTTTAATATAATTTTTATTAGTAGAAATGAAAAAAAAAAGGCACTTTCATTACGAAAAAACCCCATGAAACTTCAATTTTCATATTTCGGTATAATGTAGAGATTTGCAGTATTATTGGGAAATTGTTTATTTTGCCTGAATTTTAGAATAAAATGGGATTTTATGCACCTTCATGATTTAAATATGAAACGCAATAGTTTTTTTTGTATTTCAGATAAAAAAAAATGTGTTAACTTATGTAGTTAAGAAATTAAAGAGTTTCGGACCCCACTTGCTTTGAAATATTGTTATATAAATCCTTTCCATCCCACACACCACCACAATGACATTTATCCCAAAACCACGTTGCACCCCTTGTGGGTTGATGACTACATGCATATATATATATATATATATATATATATATATATATATATATATATATATATATATATATATATATATATATATATATATATATATATATATATATATATATATATATATATATATATATATATATATATATATATATACATATATATATATATATATATATATTTATATATATATATATATATATATATATATATATATATATATATATATATATATATATATATATATATATATATATATATATATATATATATATATATATATATATGTATATATAAATATATATATATATATATATATATATATATATATGTATAATATATATATATATATATATATATATATATATATATATATGTGTATGTATATATATATATATATATATATATATATATATATATATATACATTTTAATACGCAATTGCTTTATACTATTATTACTTTAACATATTTAAAAAATGTAACCCACTGAAACAAAAATGCTGAAAAATAATCGATTTTTAAAAGATCAATCAACAAAATGTATATTTCATCGACCGTTTTTGATAGGAGTCACAAAAATTATTTCGTCATGCCACTGAATGTTTAGAACCCGTACACATGTTAACAGTGTTTCTACATTCATAAGTGCACTCAAGTTTGTACGTGTTGCACGTTAAATACTTTCCTAAATAAACCGTAGAATGTCTGAAATGTTGCTGACTACTTTTGCTATGTGAGAGCTTCCTTTAGAAATTCAGACATGTAAAACAAAGTTTACTAAGTAAACCAAAATTTGAATAAAATGAAGAACTTTTCAGAACATGTTAAAGACAAACATCAATCACATAAAGTGGAAATCTTGCCTGAGTAAAATTCGTAAAATTGCGATTATATGTTTTAATACCTTTTACGTCACATCCGCTTGTGTGTGTGTGTGTGCGTGTGTGGGGAGGGTAGCAAGAATTACAATTCAAAACTTTCTTCTCCCTCTCCCCAAAATCGAAGAAAAGAAAATGAAAGAAAGTTGAATTATTTTCCAAAGAGTTCCTTCAAAAATTTATGGGAACAAAAGAATGTAAATATTTTTCTTTGTGGGACTTGATTATGAAAATATAATTAGAATTAAAGTTGAATTAAAAACTATTTGTCCCCACGTTTGATACTTGCAGTGTAGTTGGCCCCTAAACTAGCCTAAGAACTTGAGTATTGTGACTGTCTAGTTTTATCACCTGTGATCCCTTAGTAGGCCTATTAGTATTGTAACACCTTGAGTTTAACTGTTTAAAAGCAAAAGATCAGAGAAAATCAGAGCATGTATCGGCCATACTCGAAACACCAACCATATGGCTCATTAACGTTAGGTTTCCTTTGCAGTACCCGCCATTTCCACAGAAGATTCATTCCTACAAAAATACCCCGGCCTACCCGTACTTGTGGCTCCTCAACAGTCTTTATGGGGCATGATTATGAAAATATAATTATAATTAAAGTTGAATTAAAAACTATTTGTCCCCACGTTTGATACTTGCAGTTTAGTTGGCCCCTAAACTAGCCTAAGAACTTGAGTATTGTGACTGTAGTTTTACCACATGTGAGCCCTTATTAGGCCTATTAGTATTGTAGCACCTCGAAGGAATTCCTCCCGTTACTGTTGGGAGTTACAAGTACGGGTACATGTAGGCCCGGGTATTTTTGTAGGGATGAATTTTATGTGGAAATGGCGGGTACTGCATAGGGAGCCTAACATTAATAACTCCTATGGTTGGTGTTTTGAGTGGCCTATACATCTTCCTAAACAGGGTTAGTTTATGATGTGAATTAAAGGTACTTTTCAAGATAACACATGTTTAGCTCATATGTGGCAAGCATATGTGAAGATTTTCCACTTCAAAATTCCTTCTTAAAAATTCCTTCTTTTTTGTTGCAACTAGGTTTGCCTACCATGTTATTGCATATGCCTTGTAGCCTAGTATTATGTAATAGGCTTACTAAAGCTCAGTAATCATTCAGATTGGGCAGTCCCAGAAAATATATGCACGTGGGGATCGGTGACAAATGGAACTGGGATTAGGAGGGAAGGAGGGTGGGTGTGTGTGTGGGGGGCGGGGGGGGGTAGGCGGGTTGGTCCGTGATTTGGGATAGGGTTTCGGGAGTCTTGATTTGGGATTCATGAAGGGGGAAGTTTGGGTGGCTTGTATAAATTGCAGAATATCCCGCAACTGCTAAGTTAAGTATATATAAATAGATGTTGGGGGAACATTCTTCAAGCTAACATTCTCCGTGGCTCCGCGGACTTTTGGGATGAAATTATGCTTGCGAATTTGCCATGTGAATTGTTCATAATCTCATACATACATCCCGGTGCGGCGTCGCAGACTCCGCGCTTGCGATATGAGTTTGTCATATTCCCATAGATAAGTCCCGGCCCGGCTCCGCAGGCTCCACGCTTGTCACTGGAATTATTATTTTGAGAACGACTTATAGCTCCCCTCCCCCTAGTTCAATTTGGAGAATGTAGTTACTGTTTTCTTTGTATTGTAATTATGAGTGCGGAGCCTGTTGAACGGAGTATTTTAAATGCCATTTGTGTGATTTTATTGTGGCGGCGTACATTTTATCCTAGCACACAGTAACTTGATCCAAGACGATTACTGATTTGCTCATCTGTGTAGGTGTAACCTGATCTATTTGGTATTCGACCAATCAAAACACACGAATAAAAATATATTTTCCTTCCGTAATGCACGATAACTGGCCTTAAAGAGTTATGGGGTATTCTGCTATTAAACCGGATGGGCTGGCGTGGGGTGAACTCAGTGGTCTTTGGATTCTGGCGGGGGAAGGAGGAAGGGGGCAAAGGGCTATGCCATATTTGGAGGAGATGTCAACGACCGACCCCATCCCTTTCCCCGTACACATGTTTTCTGCCCGTTCCTTCCCAGTCGACAGATAACTTCTGTATTCTGCCAAGAGATCATTTAATATTGCATTTTATTATGAAGTGAATGTTATATGAATACTGGATATATTATTTTGTAGCAAGAATAGGGAATTTTAATTACACCTAGGTCCATATCATTTACGTTTCCATGAATACCTTAAAGATTAGCCTCAAAAATGTTTCAAAATTTCCCTGATTTGTGCTCTTAGGCAAGAAAGTTTCTTAATATTTTTTCAGGGAATGGATTTTTTAGGGATTTCTCTTGCAATTTTAAAGAGTTTCATGGATGCAGGAGTTTTAACATCAGAATCAAAATTCAACATAACTTTGAGGTTTTTCCTTATCTTATATCTCAGAATAACTTTTTTGCACATAAAAAAACTGGAGCTGACAATGAATACAATTTCAAAGTTTAAAACCTATCACACACTGAAGTAATTATCACAACATATGATTTCTAGAATGGTATAACTGTTTTATACTGTGGTACACAATGTTTTTTTGTATTTTAAGGAAAATATTGCATTACAAAATTTTTGACCAAATTAAATAATTAATAATTTGAATAATTAATTACATGGAAATAAAGCTATAGGAATAAAAAATAGTTTCTTTGCAATGAATCAATTTGCTTTTTTCCTCAATATATGAGCTTTTTTGAAATGTGGTTTTCAGTTTTATCCCAAATTTCAAAGGAAGTGTCCAATGTTTTGCAACAAACACATTTACATGTTTCAAGCAATCAATCATTCAAAAATTATTGCAGTTATATCTTATTTTATTAAAAATCACACGGTAGTTTTACACCACTCCAAGTTCTATTTCATCTCCTACGGGGTCTTTGCACATTCTAACAAATCCAATTTCACCTAAGGCTAAGATGTTCTCCCTTTCCATAATTTTGTCAATGATTTCTATCTTGTAATGGAAAAATCCGGTCTGGCCGGATTTAATCTAAGATCTGGCAAATCCGATTCCGGCCGGATCCAACAAATTGGATCCGGTGCATCCCTAGAATGTATGTTTGAAGCCCATAGATGCAGGCACACAAGACGCACTAACAATGCACATTCAATGAACGTGTTTATATTGTTTCTCAAAAACAAATGATGTAGCGGTCACATTGTCACTTACCTTTCTATAACATCCTTAAGCGCGATAAATGACACCAAAGAAGTATTTACCTCCTTCCCTTTTCAATGTTGGACGTATTTCTGTTTAAACGTCATTTCAAGAAAAGACAAACACATAAAAATGGTCAACATTGAATGGGGGAGGGGACGGGGAGGGGAGGATGGTAAAGATATACGGGCAGGGGTATACTGGCGGCGTCAAAACAATTATAGCAATGTCCTTAAAATTCTAAAATGTTTTTAACAAATGAAAGACTAGGAATTGAAGAAGCAATAGGACAAAATCCAGAATTTATGATTTTTAAATGTCGCAATTAATTTTAAATTCAAAATTATTCACAATACAAAATTAAAGGCCATCTATCGTGATTAAAAAGTGGCAGTGTACAATATTTGTTCAAACGATACTATTTAACTTATTAATGTAAGTGCACACTTTATCATTGTGTTTCGACCAATCGAAATACAGGATTTAAATTTCATTTATCTTGTAATTAGAGACGACAACTGGCCTTTAAGTTCATGTAAAGCATCCCATATTTTCACTTTGTGTTTCAACACATTGTTTTTGCAAAACAGTATTGCAACCTCAATTTTCTACTGCAAACTTCAACTGGTAGTGGTCAGTCTATGAAATTTGAAGGGGAAACAAGTTACGCAATATGTTCCTGTAACTTCCCGCGTCTTGTACATAGAGGTATATCAAAAAGATGAATGATACTTTAGGGGTAAACAAGGAATGCTTCAGTTAATACACAGATATCCAACCGCATCAAATTGTATCTCTGTTGACCAGAAAAATTGCACCTGGAAAGTTTAAATACTGAATATTCATTGACAGTTTCCAAATTCAACTTTTGCACTATTCACCAAGGCAGATACTCATGTAACAGTTACGTTACTGTTAATGGTCTATCTCTGTCACTTTTGCATTTTGCATTGCAGTACACATATGTTTTCATAGTCATGATAGTACAAGTGACCAACCTCTCCTCCTCACTGGAAGTTCTGTACGATATAAAAATTAGTGTTAACAACACCAGTCACAGGCAGTGAATAAACCTGTGGGAAAAACAGGAAAACTTCCATCAGCTCAAAACATTAAAAGTATACTAAAATATATCACAACATAATAATACACATTGAAACAAACATATTATTGCATCATTCTTAATGCTAACTTTTATACAACATTTTAGAACAATGCATTATAAAGAATAGACCAAAAAAATCATTTGATCTATGATTTTTTCCTCCACTTTCCATTCCTATTTGAAAAACCCCGACTTTATCAATCATGTTAAACCAGTTTGGAAAAGTTGCTATTGACTGGAACATATAAGAAAGCTGCAATTTTAAAGTGTTGAAATGTAATGAAACCTGTGAGATTTAATATTGATGCTAACCAAGAAACACATGAGGACACAGATTTACCTAACAACAAACTGATGAATTACCCGAATCATTAACCACTCTTTAAAAAAATGTTTAACCATGTTACTTGACACAGTGAAAAATCTTTAAATTCAAATTCAACACTTGGACTAGAAGCTTTGTTCAAATTAATATGTTATTATAATTGCATCCAAAAGACATCCTATATTGCACGAAAACTATAAAATCGCTTAGAAAATCTTATCAGCATGTCATTTAAATACTGTGCGCCGACATCTACGACATTGCTACTCGCAGCGCCGTCACTCAATATTTCTTAAATAATGTACACGCTGTATCCGCTTAAACCATTCCCGGAATAAATTCCGCACTTAGTGTGTATATATAATTGTACACTGTACGCATGGAGTGTGAGAGCAGTGATACGTACATTTTCTGTTGACTTGAGATGTTCAATTTTCTAACATGTGGAAAAATTCGAACATCGCTGATGTAAGGGCGCGAATCTTTCATGTGGATTTTGTAGAAGGCCTACACATGAGAGGCTTTACATTCATACATTTTAACACAACCCACGGAATTCGTCATTTTCAGACATTCATTATGTCACCAGAATAAAAATTGCGTAGCAATTGGCTAAATGAGGCCAATTTTTAAGTAAAAATCCTAAAATAGTATGTAACAATTTTCAACAAAATGTGCCGTTTTTCATATAAAAGAAAGTGCACGCAAAAATGTGGATCTCTCGAGATTTGTTTAAAAAATACAATTTCGGAAATTCCGAAGTACAATTTGTGTTTCAACGAGATGTAGACTACACAAGTTCAGTATAGAGACTTTCGGCTAACAATTGACAAAAATTGATTAAAACGAATAGCATTAAAGTAATGGACATTTTCGGACTAATTTTAGACATGGACCCATGGGAAATATCTGCACAATATGTACACCATGAATATTTGTATAATTCAAACTTTAAATGTTCCGTTATGTACATGCTATGCACAACATGTTATTGATATGCTAATGAACGTCATGTATACGTCTTACCAATTGTTGTTTATTGTACTATGGTACATATTATGTGTACGTTTATTGACAATGCATACTAAGAACACAGAGTGAATAGAAATTGTAATATGATGACATTAGTAAACGAACATGTCTTCACGGTATATTTACGAGACAACAGAAAATGGAAAAGGTGGGAAGGAAAATACATGAATATTGACAATTACAACGAACCCATGAAAATTCAAATGTGGTAATAATGCACTTCGAACAGCATAAGATGAAAAACCCAACCACGCGAAAGCTATATGTATTATATAGGCATATAGGCATACTTCCAATGAGCCCTTGAGCAAAATACTTGTACATTGAATTGCGCGTCGTTGTCTACTTGATTCTTGAGGTATATTTAACGCCTACCATCATCAATTTTCCTACCATCGACATAATTTTTGAATAAAAATGATCAACCAATTTATCTATGCATGTAGTACACATAGCTAGTATCCAAAGACTAATCCTTGTACCGCTACACTTCACTCTCTGTAATACATATCCAAGTTGATTCGGTTTTGAAACCATTTAATGATCCATTGTAGTACGTAGTTTCCAGTCGATGTCATAAGCCCGCATCTTGGAGAGATAAGCCTTTTGTGTGGCTAAGTGCCAAACGTTTCACCCATATCCAATAAAATACTTTAAATAAATACCTGCATTAAATCAATTATTATTCTCCAAGTTCATACTTTTTCAAGCATCCCAATATTTGACAGGAATACATTTTAAAATTAAAGGTAAGTACACTCTATCTTCAAAGGGAATGGTCAAATCTTGACCACAACATGGTCAACTATGCACCGAACCAGCTTTGGTCAAAATGAACAACAAATATTACCACAATATGCTCAAATTTGTCCATAATTATCATATTATAGTTAATTTTCACCACGTTATGGTCGTGTAATTTCAACCAACATTGGTTCGGTGCACATTTGACCATGTAGTGGTCAAATCTGACTATTCCTTTTCTTCAATGTATGTGTTTTTTCGAGAGAAAAAAAATATACGGAAATGAGGTATTGTTCTCTCTTAGTGCATGTGTCACATTACCCTCGTGCCCACACCCTACATACCATCCAATTGATACTACATGGTAATATGGAGTAGGCAAAATTTATCATTCAAGTTATTGATAATCGCTTGCAAAGTGATCAGATGTTAGTGAGTAGATCGTAATGATTCACACAAAACCTATTTCGTTTCATAACATATCGTGTGGAGATGAAGATGCAGTTTATTCTGTGGTGATATCATATACCGACTACTTTTTTGATAATAAAGTTCACGTATTGCTTGGTGTGGGTTGCACAATGTTTATTTTGGGTTTGTACTGGGATGGTCAATTGACTTTAGTGGATCAAGTGACATCACACCAACCGCATGCACCATCGGGATCATTCCTGTGTATTATATGTGCACCTAACACCACCAGCAACAGAAAATACGACTTCATTGTTGCATTCAGCACAGTCCCTTCCATTTACCAATACAACTCAAAGTTCAATCTCGTGGACAAGGTTGATTGCGGTGAAGTGTTGCACTACATTGCACGTATTGCTTGTATTGATGACATCATTGCTGTTGTAGATCTTAGAGGGTGACTTAAAGTGGGTTACTTACCCGTCTGATAAAGTAACTGGATCGATGCCGAGAAGTATAATATGACGTGGTGTAAGTTGGTTGGCTGTTTGGGTGCATGGAAGTCTTGACGCACATTTTGCAAATGCATTGTGTGTAGAAAGATATACAAACTAATACAAAATCAAAACTTCCCATCTCCACCCCCCCCTCCTCCAACGACATAAGTGGATGGACGGTCAGCCTTTATGATTTCATAATCGTTTTTGAGAATGCAAAACATGACATCAAAAATCATAACAAATAAAACACATGAAATCAATGTCTTCTTACAATAAGTATATTTGTGACCTCATATATGTTTAGACAGAATCGGAACGTCAATGACTTGTAGGCATATTGATATACTATGAGTATTACCAAAGCTCAAAAATACTCGTCATTCAATGGATCGAAGCATTGATTTTATATATTGCTTTTTGGCATTGATAGTTACTTATCAGTACTTCTCTATGTTTATTAATCCAGTCCACGCCCGAATCAGAAGATCTCCTAATTAGGGGATCGAAAATTGCGTAGTAAATACAATTTAGACTGATTTAAAAAATACAGGTGTTCAGTAATAGCATATAATGTATTTTATATTTTGTTCTAGATGGTGAATAGATATATATGGATACATTAAAACACTAATTAAATATGTTTTTGATAGATATCACACAAATTATATTTTCTATTCAAATCATGAGGCTTTGCTAGTGACAATTAATTCAAAACTCTTCTATGTGGAGACTACCAAAAATGTGTTTATAATTATTAAAAAAAACCTGATTAAAAAGAGAAATTTGACTGGTAAAAATTGAAGAGAATATTTTTAGTTTCGAATAAAAAAAAGAGCAATAAGGTTTGAAAAAACTTTCACCTGCATTTACCCTTATTTGTCAAAAACCAATGCTTATTGATATGCTGATATAGATAGACTCAAATTTGGGAGGCCACTAATGGGTATAGCTGCGAAACATTTTCCAATCGCAAAATACATATATATTAACATCAAATATATAATGCAAGAATTGTCAGAACGCATCACTAAAATGATAACACAATTGTTTGAGGTTGTCTATTACCGCACTCTAAAAAAAAAAAGGAATGGTCAACTTGGTCAACTCTGCACCGAATCAACTTTGGTCAAATCGAACAACAAATTTGACCACAATATGGTCAAATGTGTCCATGATTATCATATTATGGTTAATTTTGACCACAATATGGTCGTTTAATTTTGACCAACATTAATTTGGTGCAAAGTTGATTATGTAATGGTCAAATCTGACCATTTTTTTTAAAGTGCGGTACCATTTAAGAAATAGATATATTAAGTATAGCTCATTTCTTATATATTTGTAAACAAATGACATGTTTTGAAGGTAAGAGTTCACAACCTGATAACTGTAAAGAAATACAATTGGTAACTACCTTTAGGTGAATGGGGTTGATGATGATGAGAACAAAATTACCAGCTCACTATAGACATAACTATTGTTTAATCATCTGTCTAGTATTGGAAACGCCCTCTCGTGTTGATAAGACTATTAAGAGGATTTAGTTTCCTTTTGTTATCGAAAAGGACAGTAATTGTTGATTTTCATGTCTCTCTTTATATAGAAGTCACGAATATGTCAGTATGTCTTAGGGAGCGTGATATCTTTTTAAACTTAATTTCACTCAGCGTGGTCAAAGTGTTTGTGTGTATCTATCGTTTGTTGGTAATTACGTAGGCTGATAATAAGATTAATTGCATTCCTGTGAAACAATGGCAGCGTTTGAGTGAGAAATTGAGCTTTCTTGTGGTTAATATAAAGCCGATATACAATGTGCAAGAAATAAGTAAACAGGTGATTCTATACTTGAAAATCACTTTTTATATAGACAGTTTGCTGACGTAGTATCGTAGTATATCATTCTTAATTGCAATGAATTTGTATGTGATGTAGCAGAAGTTCCGGCGGTTTTACTGATTTGATCTAAAATGAAAAAATAAATATGCCTGGTTGCATATCTAAAAGATAGGGGGAAATTAACCCATATTAATTGATAATCAGTATTTACCTACACGTATGGACTAATGATTGTAATTCATGTCTAGGTGGACTTTCGGTGTGTTTGAGATCAGACACAACTATAGCCAGCACATACTTAGTTATATATCACTCCACCAACCCATACTGAGAACTCTGATGGAATCCTTTTGGCAGATTCTTCCGTTTATAGAACAGAAGTTTACTAACAAATCAGTGTTCGAAGAGAGAGAAGATAAGGTACAACAATGCATGGGAATAATGAATGCAGTTTGGATTTAGGGGGAGCTACTTTAGCAAGGATCAATAATAAGCCATCTTGCATTCAAAACAATTCATTTTTCATTAACTCCAAAAAATGGGTCAACACCTGGTATGGTGTCTGGTTAAAGGAATATTTCCAATGGACTTTCATTTTATTAATAATTAATTTGATAGGTGATAATAAAGAAACAGATTAGTGAAAAACAATCTTATTCCTACAAAAAGCTATTGAATTTTAAAACCTTATTTTTCTGCGTAAAAGAGATTGTTGGTCTGAGTCTAAGTCATCATGATGTCATCACACCTCATCTGTACCATATTCTTCATGTATTTGTTTGAAAAGTAATTTCGTATTTTCTAAATATATGGGAACATTTTTCTTCCAAATTTATTCAAAATAGTGTAGAAAAAAATGTATAATAAAGTGTTTTAATTTATTCTTACCTACTTACTTTCTATGTGCTTATATGGCGCAGAATCCAAAGGTTCTCTGCACTTTGCAGAAAAAAATATAAACTCCATACACAAATAAACCAACAATAAGGTCAAAGCATGAAAATAAAAGAGATAAGCATAAGGCTGTTACTATACATGCTGGAAGTGTTTTCGAAAAAAAGAGTCTTCCGGTGTGTTTTGAACACATTAATGAAGGAACTGTTTCTGATTTTAAACGGTAATGCATTCAGCAGCGGTAAGCCGGCATGGCATAAAGCTTGGTTTCCTACATGTACTTTCTTTTTTGAAGGGAAAGTAACTGGTGTGAGTTTGTTAGTTCAGGATCTTAAAGGTCGATTGGGATGATAATTTGTGAATATGTCCTGATAATAAGATAATAAGATGATTTGAAGATATATGTCAAAAGGCGAAAAACTTTTGAAGATATATGTCATAAGTGCGCCTTGAAGGCGAAAAATTGCGAACAGCATTAATCTAAGTCTTAATGACAAGGTAAGCCTGAGTAGATGCAAATCAGCTTTGTTGATGGTTCGAAGATGATTAACCTTGATTCTCTTGTAACTTATATTTGAATTATGAATAAATGGCGATTATTTCCAAATACATACAAAAAGATTAGTACAGGAACTGACGTGGTGACATCATAATGATAACCTAGAATCAGTACAAAAGGCATTTTCTTAAAATCTTTAAACTTCAATAACTTCATCTAGTAATGAGATATCAACATGAATTTCCATGGGAATATTTGTTTAAACCAAACAACGTAATTATCAAAAATGAAGGATAGTGGATAATTATATTCAAGTACATGATACTTTTTTCCAGGACGTCAGGAAGTGTTGGGTTTCAGTACAACATATACTTACATGTTATACAATCACTACCTCAAAACCCAACAGATACCACGAAAAAGAGAGTGACTCATATTAATGTTAAGAATACGTGCATCAGGGGCAAACACGATGGATTCGTTGGTCATATATTTCTCATCAGTTTTGACAGATATTCTCTTTCCTAAATCTAAATAATGTAGGGCCGTCATCTTTTATACAACCGAGTGTTTTGCATACCAGATGATTAGGCGTTAGTCAGGCCCAATGCCAGGGAAACCATCAAATAAATCATTATCATCAAAGGTGTGCATTGATTTATCAATAAGGTTCAAAGCTCATTTCCTCTTTTCGCTATCGTTTTCACGCAAGTGAGTACAAACTTCGAAAATAATTCATTAATGTACACTCGATCTCAAGCTTTTGATACGAGCCCGTCCATTGTCTATATCAATTGTTAAGAAAACGCAACCTACATGACTAAAGTTTTCCAAAATAAACGACTTATTCAAAACATGATTGTTGTAAGAGTTCAATGTAGCGTGTGTCACAGGTTGGAGATCGGCAACCGACAGCAAGACAGGGTTAAATAATCTCTCAGCGAGACTACAATACCAAAAACAACTCTGGAAAGATTATACTATTTGCAAGTGTATAATTCCTTACTTGCTTTGTCAATATAATAGACGAATAACATACATACATGAAATATACAAGAACATATGATAAAGCAATATTCTAACCCAATTCCTACGTCAGGTGTACTGTGTCTTTAAGGACTACAAGTGTATCCAACACTTGATGATTGAAATTTCCCTATCGCTACTAATGGTTCGATCTTTGTAGCGTCTTAAGGATTCACTCGCGAATTAATAAATTTATCGGCTTCTCTTGCGACTTCGAAGAGCTACGGATAATACTAGTATGTATACTGCCTCGCTAGGTTAAATTTAGATGCAATCTTTTGTCAGCTTGTGCTGCGTAAATCCCTCGTGGAACCGGGTTAACCAAAACTGGTGCCGTACCGCAGAAAGCCCTTAGGGGAAATGTAAAACAATTTGTCTACTACAGGTTTCATATATTAAAGACACCAGAATAGCTTGTACGGTTTTAGGCGTTTTTGCTTAAGATAAAACAATAACATCAACATTTCTTAAACTAGTTCTGTGCTGACACAAAAATCCTAAATGGATATATAAGTAGACTCCGCCTTTTTTTTTTTGATAATCAGAAACACCCCTAAAACAAAAGCACGTACTTAACGTGCAACTCATTCACACCCATTTCAGAACATTCTTCACGGTAAACAGGTAAAGACGCATAATTAGCTCATAATTTTAATTGCATAGAATTCTGGTTATGAACTTGTTCTTGTGATAACATAATTAGTCCCCTTACCGAGAACTTACTTGCTTCTCGGGGTAAACCTAGCTCATTTTAAAAGCTCTGTGATTTCTGAAGAGTTATTGACAATATCTTAGCATCATAACTTTACATTCCAGGAGAGTAGCTCACAAACCACTACAAACCCTTTTACTTTACCATTGGACGCATTCATGGCGTCGCCCGTTATACTCGAATTTTATTCCCACTCGTCCCTCCCCTCCCAGTTTGGTGACCTAAAATATAGTCATGCAATCTAGGTATACATACCTATATTCTCAAGTTTTCGATATATGAGAAATCATCAATTTACCTCCTACATGACGTCATTATCTCTAACCATCTTTCTAGCTAAATCTTATCATGCAAAACCTCATATCTAAATTATACAAAAGTTACTCACGGAATAATGAAAACAAAATATTTTTCATGCTATGCCTAAGCGTTGAATCTTAGGTGCCACCTCGACTATCAACGTCGAAAAATTACTCTCGTGGAGATATATACGTCCTCAACAACGAAATTACAAAATACTCAAAAGTTACTCAATTTCAGTCCTCAATGAAAGAAACGACAAACTTTATGTCCACAATGACATTATACTAATGTGCCCCAATGACATGAATTGGTTGGCAAACATCGGCGCTACCTCACAACACACCCTTCTTGGTTGCAATATGTTAAGCAACTGCCTAACCTGAACAATTTGCTTGAGTTCGAACTACAACCCGAGAAATTACTTACGTAACAAATATTTTGCTAAACAGAACGAAGGTATGTAGACTATGCTGAATTTGGGGCTACACATTTATATCCTATCACGGACTAAGTTATTTTTGTACCTCACTTGTGACAACGTGTCGAGATCTATTGATTCTTATTATCTACTTATTAACAATACTTGTGCACGGGCTAACATTATACAAGTTAGCGGTAAACAGTGCCGACAGGTTGCACATTTCATTTCAAATTGAACAAAAGCTTAATGACAATAACAGCTCATCGAAGCAAACCCATCTGGCTCCTCTGTATGGTCTCTCGCTCCTGCATGTTGAGAACGAAAACGTGAAGAGCCCAAGGGATCAAAAACTGCATATTTCTTCAGCCAGCATTTATTGTTTTTTGGACATTAAAACGGCGAAAAGTATTAGCACCTATAACTATTCAGTTTATTGGGACGATGATACCCTCCTAGCCCAACCGATATCTGTTTTGAAGAATCTTGTAAATCAGTTGACATTGAAATTGGTAAATTATTAAACGCCGAGGAAACACAGAGGAAAATGTGTATGAATTATATACCTAAAGAAAACTTTATTGGAGTATTGTATCTATTTTACTAAACATATGTAGAACTTGCTTGTATATGTGTAGAAAATAACTACGGTTCCATTATAATAAACTTATCGAAACATACAACTGTCAAATCATAAATACCATCATAAAGGATATTACTTAGACATATATATGTGCACGCTGGCACGAAGACTTGATTGGAATACTTTACTTTAGGTATTCAAATTGCACATGTGTGAAACCAAAAAACTGCAAGAACTTTTTAATAATGTAACAAGAGTTTCTCTCAATTCAAAGATGATTATAAAAGCCTCAAACATACATTTGTCTACACAATTATCAGAACATCATTAAAAATGGTAAGTGTATTTCTAGCAATCAAAAAATTAAATTGCATCAAACAATCTCTTTTATAATATCATATTTTGTATTACGTAGCTGCGTATGTAATAACTATGGGCAGAAATGTAACTACTGAGAAATACTTAAGAAATATGAAATATGTAATGAAAACAATATTAGTTTTTTCTTTTTTCAAATAGTCTTTCAGTACATTTGACTTCAATTTCTAACTTCTAAACTTATCATTGTTATCATTTGGAAACTTCACATGTTGTATTTCTATGACTTTATGTATTACCCATCTACACGTCACATCAAAGAAGTGTGAAAGATGCACTTTGATTGTGGGTGTGTGCGTACCTTTCTAACATGTTACGTTAATTTCAGAAAGTAGATACAAGAAGTGCAATAACATCATGGAATTCAAATATTGTTAAAATTTCGAACTTCATGATTTCCATTTATGAAAACAACAATGAAGTATTTTATGGCTCTACCAATGTTTACGGGAGTGCCATTGTAGTTACTGTGTTCTGTAGTATAAGCTTTCATGTGTTTACTTTCTCTGTTATAATATTCCAACCGCCAGATTCCATTACATGTTACATCATGCAGATGATCTTGAACCCAAAGAACCAACCAATAGGCACCATCCCACAGTATACTTCTTGGCAATAAGCCCGTCGTTGCACACGAAGGAGCAAGCACTCCCATTTTATTTACGCTATTTTCACTTTCCTTTATCAAGATAACGTCATTACATGTAAGATCTACCACGGCTAACATATCATCAACACATGCAATACGTGTGATACAGTTAACCAAGTCACTGCAATCCACCTTGCTCACGAGATCACAGTTTAAGTTGTATCGGTATATGACAGTGGATGTACTGAATGCAACAATGAACTCGCTCTTCCTGCTGCTGTTTAAGGCATGTGCACATATGGCAGATATGAATGATGCTGGTGGTGCATTCAGCCTATGTGAAGTCACTTTATCCACTAAGGTGTATGTTTTACCATCCCAATGCATGTACACTATAAACACTGTGCAACCCACACCAATTAGGACGTGATGCTTTGCATCAAACCAATATTCAATGGGTGACATGACCACTGGATGATCTGCATCTTCACCTGCACACGATATCTTGTGCGTGAAATACGAAATGCGTGAATCGTCAAGATTTACATTGCACACAAAAATATGATCATTATGGGCACGCTTATCAATTACTTGAATGATAGATTTTCTAAATAGGTTAACTCCAATAATATTATCATAACAAATATCTTTAAATTTTCCGATATTCCAGGTTTGGTTTGATGTAAATTGGTGTGGTCTGCCTTCTTTTACTTTTCATTTCTTCAACCAAACTCTTCACATTATTCTGAATGTCTGTTATTTCTTGTTTTATCTTCTCCTCTTCTTTTGAGTTTTTAACAGCAATTTTCTTGTTTCTTGTGATTTTATGTTTTAAAGCACTTACCGCTTCTATTTCGTCACGCAACTTAGCATCAATTTCTTTACACACAATTTCCCTGTTTACAAACAGTTTTTCAAATTCCTTAAATAAAGTTTTTGTTTCTTGTTTTATGTGCAGATCAATATCCCGTTGCACCGATTCAAACAGTCTTTCTTTATTAATCGAGGAACAGGAAGTTATCTCAAACATGGATTTTTGTTGTAATAATGTTCTCTCAAGTCTTGTAATGCTCTGCATGTTTGTCTTCATCATTTCTTCATTCTTTGCTTCTTTGTAGGCGATGACGTCAGATTCATGTTGCAAACAGGTTTCCTTCACGCAATCTGCACATACGTAGCGCGAACAATGTTTGCAATACTTGGTTGAGAGTTCCTTGTGTTGGTGGCATTTCTCTGCTGCACCTTTAAATGTAAATTAAGAACATATTAAAACTTACAGAAGCGAAGAGAAAAATAAACATTATTTTAGATAATTGTGGAAAAGATCAAGTGTGCTTAAACACACAAACGTCTACGTTGTCATCTTGTGAATCAAATTGAAATACATATCATCGTAGGGGATTTAAAAGCAGCTCCCCCCCCCCCTTCCCCCTTTTCTCTCCGCAAACAACCTGAATAATGTTCTTATACAATTTAATAAATACATATCTGATCGGTAACCAATGCCAACAGAACCTACCCAGCACCACCAGCTTTAATACGCCCATCAAACAAAATAATTAATAGAACTTTGTGGGCCTTCCTCTCTTTGATTCTGTTAAAGAAAATTCAGTTTTGGCTTTCATACAAATTATGTTATAATTGTTTTCTTTCTTCTTGCTTAGAACGCTCCTCCATCGACATCGCTTCCTTCTTGAGTGCAAAGTACACACTATACGAAGATCACTACCAAGTATTTGATTAAGGTGGCTTAATAGTTGCGAGTGCATAAAGCTGGAAGTGTTAACCACAAAATAACTTCAGTTAGTTCAAAATGACTAAGTAGAAACATAAAACTAATGATTCTAAGCTTGATTTCCTAAACACGTATATATAATTATAATATATATATATATATATATATATATATATATATATATATATATATATATATATATATATATATATATATATATATATATATATATATATATATATATATATATATATATATATATATATATATATATATATATATATATATATATATATATATATATATATATATATATATATATATATATATATATATATATATATATATATATATATATATATATATATATATATATATATATATATATATATATATATATATATATATATATATATATATATATATATAGAAATATAGAACTATATAAATCATTTAGAAATTTTGATTTTCTATAGATACAGTAAACATTTTTTTGTTATAGAACATGGTATTTATATAACATTCTACGTATACTTCTTTCTAGTTTATATATAGAACAAAGCTGCCCAAAGGAAATTGTTTCATAGAAATTCACAGAGAAGGTTGTAAATAAATGTAATAATGGCTCTGTATAAACCATTTAACATGCATATTTAATGTTATGTAATGCAACTCAGCATATCTTTGTAGTTTTTATATATATATATATACAGCTAGTACTTTCATAAACATACACAACATACTAATTAACTCCAAAGAGTTTTCGTGCAGAAATAGAAATAACCAAATGCATTAATATTTGTGTATACAAAAAATATATTTTTTTATTGGATATATATATATATATATGTATATATATATATATATATATATATATATATATATATATATATATATATATATATATATATATATATATATATATATAAATATTTATATACATATAAATAGGAATATATATTTATATATATATATATATATATATATATATATATATATATATATATATATATATATATATATATATATATATATATATATATATATATATATATATATATATATATATATATATATATATATATATATATATATATATATATATATATATATATATATATATATATATATATATATATATATATATATATATATATATATATATATATATATATATATATATATATATATATATATATATATATATATATATATATATATATATATATATATATATATATATATATATATATATATATATATATATATATATATATATATATATATATATATATATATATATATATATATATATATATATATATATATATATATATATATATATATATATATATATATATATATATATATATTTATATATATATATATATATATATATATAAATTTGTATACATAAATATATATATAATATATATAAATATATATATTTAATATATATATATCTATATATATATATATATATATTTATATATAATATATATATATATATATATATATATATATATATATATATATATATATATATATATATATATATATATATATATATATATATATATATATATATATATATATATATATATATATATATATATATATATATATATATATATATATATATACATATATATATAAAATATATATATATATACAAATATATATATATATTTATATATATATATATATATATGTTTATATATCTATATGTATTTTTATATTTATATATATATTTATATATATATATATATATATATATATATATATATATATATATATATATATATATATATATATATATATATATATATATATATATATATATATATATATATATATATATATATATATATATATATATATATATATATATATATATATATATATATATATATATATATATATATATATATATATATATATATATATATATATATATATATATATATATATATATATATATATATATATATATATATATATATATATATATATATATATATATATATATATATATATATATATATATATATATATATATATATATATATATATATATATATATATATATATATATATATATATATATATATATATATATATATATATATATATATATATATATATATATATATATATATATATATATATATATATATATATATATATATATATATATATATATATATATATATATATATATATATATATATATATATATATATATATATATATATATATATATATATATATATATATATATATATATATATATATATATATATATATATATATATATATATATATATATATATATATATATATATATATATATATATATATATATATATATATATATATATATATATATATATATATATATATATATATATATATATATATATATATATATATATATATATATATATATATATATATATATATATATATATATATATATATATATATATATATATATATATATATATATATATATATATATATATATATATATATATATATATATATATATATATATATATATATATATATATATATATATATATATATATATATATATATATATATATATATATATATATATATATATATATATATATATATATATATATATATATATATATATATATATATATATATATTATATATATATATATATATATATATATATATATATATATATATATATATATATATATATATATATATATATATATATATATATACATATATATATATATATATATATATATATATATATATATATATATATATATATATATATATATATATATATATATATATATATATATATATATATATATATATATATATATATATATATATATATATATATATATATATATATATATATATATATATATATATATATATATATATTATATATATATATATATATATATATATATATATATATATATATATATATATATATATATATATATATATATATATATATATATATATATATATATATATATATATATATATATATATATATATATATATATATATATATATATATATATATATATATATATATATATATATATATATATATATATATATATATATATATATATATATATATATATATATATATATATATATATATATATATATATATATATATATATATATATATATGTATATATATATATATATATATATATATATATATATATATATATATATATATATATATATATATATATATATATATATATATATATATATATATATATATATATATATATATATATATATATATATATATATATATATATATATATATATATATATATATATATATATATATATATATATATATATATATATATATATATATATATATATATATATATATATATATATATATATATATATATATATATATATATATATATATATATATATATATATATATATATATATATATATATATATATATATATATATATATATATATATATATATATATATATATATATATATATATATATATATATATATATATATATATATATATATATATATATATATATATATATATATATATATATATATATATATATATATATATATATATATATATATATATATATATATATATATATATATATATATATATATATATATATATATATATATATATATATATATATATATATATATATATATATATATATATATATATATATATATATATATATATATATATATATATATATATATATATATATATATATATATATACATTTACAAAAAGTCAATGGGAAAACACGTACAAATTTCGAGTACTTGAGTCGGAATTGAGTTATGCTTATGATATTCAAAGGTATGCAAAGGTATTTATTTTAATATGAGATTTACACTAAATACGCCCTCACTTTTCGTCCGAGAGCACCTGTAAGTAAGATTCAATCTAATTCCATTAGAAAGCTTAGCATAACTTATGCATATACTTACTGGATACCACACCAATGTCTGTGATACAACGTGATGGGTACAACTGTATTACTTCTTGTCGTAGAAATTCCAGTTCTTGGACAGGCTGATCCATCTCCTCCGAAAGATCTTCAAGTGCCTGGTTAATGGCTGGCACTGTCTTTATCACGTTCCACTGCGACTTTTCAGCTTCTGCAAGGATCGCCATTCCCTTGGTGTTTTCGTAAAGTTCTAAGACGCTTCTTACCTTTTCTTCTGTACGGCGAAAGAAATGTTGGAAATCTTCTGAGATCTCTGTAAGTGCAATAAGAGCATAATCCTTGGCAGCGTCCAACTGTTGACAATCTTGCTGAGCCATCCACTCCGCGTCTTGAATTTCTTTGGAAAATTGATTTTCTAGAATGTCTATCTCTTCTCTCAACTTCGCAATTTTTCCCCGTTTAGTGTCCTTTAACTTATTTGTAGTGTCCTGCAGTTTCTGGTTGATATTTGCCGTTTTGTCTTCCCATAGTTGTTCAATTTCATCTTTGATTTCATTTTGCCGGACCTCCGTTTTTTCTTTTCCAGCTTTAGTTTCGTCTCCGTATTTCATCCAAACCATTTCTTTATTTACAAATGTCATATACTTGGTAGTCATTTCATTTTTCATGGATATTGCTTTCTGTTGTACCTGCACAATTTCATGGCCCTGGTGATCACCTACAATACAAATTGCGCAAGTCAACATATCTTTGCAATTCCTGCAGATTAAATGCAAGACTTGGTCCAGGTGATGTGGACATTTTGGTGGCCTAATGGTAACCGAAAGTTCCTGTAATGTTTGCAGTGCCTCTTCGGAATTCAAATCTTGTAACTTTATGACACCTTTGTGGTCTTGGAGTCCCTTTTTTGAATGTAATTTTAGGCACATGGTGCAAATGAAAGAATTGCAAGTCATGCAAAACGCGGCATATTCTATAGTTTCCTCACAAAATCCGCATTTCCCAGATTGATCTTTTATAGTCAATTTCTCTTTTAGTTTGCTCTTTTCTAAAAGCGTTGCCGTCAATAAATCCCTTTTAAAGCCATCAGCTCCTTCTAATGGTATAATAGTTTCTTTTCTGCAGAGCGGACAGGTGAATTCACTCGGATTATTGTGAAGAAGGTTGGTCAAACATTTTTTGCAGAACCGGTGAAGACAAGGTAGAATTCTTGGATCATCCAATTCCTCTAAGCACACAGAGCACTGAAAAATGTCACTGTCAATTTCCAAAGAGATTTTAGATGCCATTTTGCTTCAACATAGCTAGAAGAAATATAAGAAGATAGGAATGAATGTATATGGAGCTACTTTTTCTCAATCTTACATTTATTTGATTGTTGTTGCACAGTTTCTAATTTATAATGAATACATAATTCGAATAATATACATAATTAGTAACTAAGTGATTGATTAATATACATGATTAATAATTATTCAAGTATCTGGCTATACAACTGTAAAGGAATGATTGTTAATTTCATATAAATCTGCAGTATATAATGTAACTTGGGAAGCACTTCTTGCACTATAATTAAATTCCATGAAATTATGTAACAATGTGGGAAACTGTTTAGATTAAAAGGAAAAATATATATTTTCAACTAAAATGCAAAAGTTACTTCAACAAACACTTGCACAAGGCGATAAATACCAGGTGTGTTATTATTGTTGCTGTTATATGTTAATAAAAACCAACATCTTATATATTGTTGCATCTGCGATGATTTTTGAGCAAATCATCTTCATAAAGTAAGCCAAACGAACACGTAAGGGCGAAGATCCTTGTCTAAATTTAACGACAAAAACTTACAATTCAAACAAATACTTGAATCCATTTTATCATGTATATTTCTTTATTTCGGTATTTCTACTTTTGAAACGAATACTAACTTTTACCCAAATGTTTTTAGTATTTTCGAAATGTTTATTTTTCTTAAATCTCTTTTTAGCCGTTCTGTATTCGCCTATCCATCTTCAAGAACAAAATAAGTAGTCTTGTTCCAGTATTTTTCCTATGGGTTCAAGCTGTCTAAGAGCATGGCTTTAAAGAACAAAACTACAATACATTTCAATGCTACCTTTCTTGCATTTTGGGAGTCAAGGAGATGCTGCCCTTGAAGGAAGATAGTTTCAGATCAAATATAGTTTTCAACAACGAAGCGTTGTTTTCGCACCAGTGTTTTATCCCGGAAAGCTATTGTCGCCATTCACCTCTTTTGTATGTGCATATGGACAAGTAGCATTAGTCATCTATAAAACAGGTCAATTTTGTGGTGTGGAATTCCATTTTACATACATAGAAATAATCAAGCGTAGTGAGTGCTGAAGATACTTTACATTTCACGAAACTTAATGGCATGCATGATAAAAATAGAAGAAAAAACTTACAATCGTTCAGTATCAGGATACATAACATAACAATCGGGTATATACTTTGTACGCAATTCATGGAGGAAAGGGCAAATACAAATTAAGTAAAATTCGTTATCAATTTGATTCAGAGAACAAAATTGTACAATTTATTTGGTTTAAGAAATCTTTTTCTTGCGTTCAGCACTTCAAATTTTAAGGGCACCACAACGTAGTTTGGCAATAAGTTTTCTCAAAGCAGATAATCACGGATGCAGACGCTCAACCCTTTACAATTTGAGGGAATTTTTTGAGTGTCCAGCCTGCGGTGGTGTTCTGTTGTCAATGCAAGAGAAAGATGGCGTGATGAAGCTTATTGATGTTAAGACCCAGTCCTTTGAAATAATGTGCCATGTTTTGTTCAGAAGAAATTGATTGTTTGTAGTTGGGGCTTTCAAATGCAATTCTGTTTTTTGTCATTAATTTCATTCACTGAAAATCATCAAACTGACCAGTTTCTTTTTCTATTCTTTAAAAATTTGATTGTACCAAGAAATCTGATGGAGATCAAGTTCAACAGTTTTTTTGTCACATTGAACTGCTCCCATTAAAATGAAATTGGTGGACATTTAAATAATACTAAGTTAACAACTTAACATAATGAGATTGGCATGTCTTATGGTTGCTATGCTACAAAATGTATATACAATTTCCATTGTTTATTAGAAAAAGGCCGATAAATTAAGAATGATGTTAATTGTTCAATCATTCAGAGATTTTGATGAAAATGTTTACTATTTCATGTTTTGTAGCATATTTGTTTCCAGGAAAGCTCAAGTTAAATTCAGCTCAAGCTACACATCCATATGAATATTTGATTTTCCCCATAGTTTTACTTGCAATTGGAAGAAGAATAAGTATATCATTTCTGGAAACAATATATATTGATTTAAGGAAAGCCTAAGTAGATGTTTGTTTGATGGGGGCTTAACGGCACCACGACAGCGAGGTTCAAATTGAGTCTGAAAGCTTAGATCATTCCAGAGGTAGGATGAAAAGAAAAGATTCTGAGAGAAACACGGGGACTAAAATCCAGGAAGCTGAGTTAGAGAGAGAAAGTGCAGGGCAAAAAAGGGGCAAAAGTAGAGAGAGGGGGGAGGCCTAAATATGGTTGTAGAGGTAGGCATGATGAAGGAAGGAGATAATTTTATCCGGAGGGTTTTTCTGGAAAGAGCTCGGCTATTGAGTTGTGGGGAGCGAGGGAAGCTTTGGGAAGGTTGTACAGCAGGCAGGCAAGGAGGACGTGATGGACTCTGAGGGGGTAATGGCAATTGTTGCAGAGGGGTGGGGGAAACCAATAAGGAGGTGGGAGTGAGGGAGGTGGGTGTGACCTATTCTAAGGCAGGTAATGTGGACGCTGTCGACACGGGAGAGATTGTGGATGGTGGGTTTGATCGGAATGGTGGGCTGGATGAAGTGGAGCTTATTATCAATTTGTGAGCCTCAAGAACAAGGGAAGCAATACACGGTTTGATGTTTGGAGAGCCTGGAGTCTAGGGTCAAACCCAGGAACTTAGTGTGGTAAACTGTATGGATGCGATTGCCATTGAGCACGAGGTTCGAGTTGGGAGTTGGGGAGGAGGTTGTTGAAATGAAAGAAGTGCATGCAGACTGACTTTTTTTTGAAGATTTTAAAACCGTTATTGTTGCAGCAATCTTGCAGCCGGTTGAGGCTGAGTAGGAGCCTATTTTCGGGGTGATTAGGAGATTTGAAGGTTCTGGGAATGGAACAGGTGGCGATGTTGATAAGGATATTACTGAAGTTTGACATGGGATCCTCACTCTCGAGAAGAGGGAGGTGAGAGTTATAGAGGGTTTCGAAAATAGGCCAGTCGGCCTTCTTAAGATTCCAACTAGAGGTATGGTCTGTAGGGGTTTGAAGGTTGGAGTGAATAAGAAGAGGGTAATGGTCACTACCACATAGATCAGCAGTAACCTTCCAGCTAAAATCAAAGAGGAGGTTGAGGGAACAGATATACAGATATTTGGTTATCTGCTTTTCCTAAAGCCAGGTAGGGCAGTCTTTTGAGAAGGAGGAATGGTTGGCTGGGTGAGTACCATCGCAATTGAATCATATAACATGTAGTGGTCTGCTGGTCTATTCATGCACGATGGGTATTCATGCACGATCGGCGATTGATCAAGAAAGCTAGTTGATTACCTAATATATATTCATGCACGATGGGAAGTTTGCTTATGAGCGAAAAAAACCTGAGCGGAGTTTGTGCTTACTGAGAGTGTAAAGTTATACGATGGGGGTCTCTACAAAATTGTCTAAAATCAACATTGCATCTTTTTTTAGCAATAACTAACTACACAATTACAATGATTTACACCTAACAAAATACAAGGATAAAAATTGACAATAAAATGTTCTTTGAGCTAAAATTTCAAGACCAGAGGTTTTAAAACAAAACAGTTTCAAAATTCTAAATGTCAACAAGTAAAATTTGTGTGAAATTTGTGTTCGATTTTATAACCTAAACTCATATCCTGGTTGAGCTTATAAAATATCAATTTATAAAAAACGCATCAGGTTACACACAGCTCTCTGTCTTCATGGCTAAAATATGAACGGAGAACAGCCTATCTTGCAATTTTGAAAACATTGAATCAAACTTTGATGACATATTTCTTATCTTTCACAGTTCGATCTGTGACGAAAATATCATTATGTATGATAATCTATTTCAGACAAACTATCTATCCCCGATTCTCCAGCTCCGTCCGCCCCGCATCCCAAATCTACCTCAACCAACCAAGATTAATTGATCTAATATGATTAGATTTTCTTTTGATTGAATTTTCATATTTTTTATCGTTGCAGATTTCTGGCCAGTGGACACAGCAGATTGACCAACCATTTTAAGAACACTCCCCACCAAACACAAAACATTTGGCTAAGGTACGTTTCGCCTTAAAAACGTTCTTAAAACGTATTCTGGACGTTTGTGGTTTTAATAATAATTAGTAGTTTTAAGTTCGTTTTCTGAAGTTCTGTAGTTCCTCAGGAAACGTTTTCTAGACAGTTTCAAACACTTCACAAAATGACGTCTAGAAAACGCTTTTTAGAACGTAACACGTTAGCACGAAAGACGTTCAGAAAACGTTTTTAAAACCTCCAATTGTTTGCTCGAATACTACTAACTGGAAAATTTTATTTAACGGGATATTACCGTATCAGTCAATCAATAAATCAATCAATTATAGTCATCTAAAGAGCGCCAAAGACTAAAAAGACACAAACTGTAACCTCACGTATAGGTAATTACAAAGAAATAACATTGAATAAATACTGTATCTGAAATACATTTTGATAAATACATTAATCACAATTTCTAGATTTCAAAAATAAGTACTAACGTAAGATATTCTGATACAGAAATAAACAAAAGAGCCAGGAATTGAATAAACTTTTTCTTTGTCGATTTCAAGAAATTATGGATTAAATGGCAAAATTCGTTGTGGGAAATCTCTTTTTTGCTCAGGATATTTCTCTTAATAGAAAAACGAAGCAATCTGTAAGTTCTCAGAAATAATCCTTAAACACAAGAAATATTGTGTGGTCCTTTAAATAAAAACAATTCTCCCAGACTGGTGAGATACAAGATACAATTGCGAATGCTCTAAATCTAAGCCTTTTTCAGTTTTATCTAACTTTCCGGTCAGAATAGCTGAAACATATATGTGCCATTTTGGTACGTTTTGGCTCACATATACTAGTTAGTGGTTAGGTGGTGCCTCGTACATGTTTTTGGAACAGTTCCGTGGAAGTAATTTTCTTTCTAAGAAGTGTGGCTGTGTTCTCGTTTGCATCAGCGAAAGATCGTAGCATAGAAAAATGAAAAGAAAAGCAATTGCACTCGTTCTTCCGACGACTTTGGTTTCTTCACAAGGATGACGAAAACATATTGAGACATTACTTGTGTATAGTAATACATGGTGCATAAGAATATTATGTACACAACTTAGATTTAGGAAGAGTCAAACAGGGAGCTCGCCCAGGAACCCCACATAAGGAGGCCCCACAACTTACCTTATTATTATTTTTGTCATAGGATATTGACAGGCAGACAATTCTCAGACTATCTTAGAATAAGGAATAGTGCAGTTACAATGTTGGTTGTTTTGAGGCAAAGTATTTTGGACACCTTTCTTGAAATCGGAAAATGAATGGAATTACCCTTTTGTAAGGCACTATCTCTTTCAAGATCTCTTTGATCGATTTTTTGGCTTCGACATCCGTTTTTGGCTGTTAAAATAGATTCCGCCATAGCAAGATTTTTAGGCGCAGTTAGAATTTGTCTGAATTTTGGCTGTGATTATATAAATTACGTGCATTTCACTTCTATCGAATGTAGAAGTTATTTGGTAGTGTCGCCGAGAGCCAAAGCTGGGCCCGGAGGTCACATCTTTTAAGCACAGGCATACTTGTAGGACTGTGCCAATGGCGTACGGCTATGGGTCAGGGGAAATTACCTACCCTGGCGGGACATTTTTGAAAAATTCGGAGAATTTGGCACACTCAGATTGCTCTTTCTAGAGAATTTGTTTTTAAAGATTTCGGAAAGTTAGTTAGAAAATTTGCCTTCTCCGCCCCTGGGAAAAATGCCTAGCTAAAGTTCGGAAAATTAGTCGGAGATTTTACTTCATTTGCCCTCTGAAATAAGCGTACGTAAACAACATTGGTTCGTGCGTACGTTTATGATATGAAATATTAGGTTCGGTTGGTTGCTTAAAAAAAATGGACCTTTTACTAGGTCAGAAGCAAAATATGGATATATATTATTTTGTTTTTACGAGCCAAAAAAATGTTTTACTGCATCATGAACAGAAGAGTGTAATTTAAGAATAATTTCCGAAAGGGGATCCGGAACCCCGCATATACGAGAATTTCTAAATCTGGTTCTGATAAAGACTACTTGTTGGATAATTGCAGTCTGAAGAAATTACTATTTGCCCAGGGAATCCATATAGTCAATTTCTCTACTTTTAAGCTTAGTTTACACAGACACCAATGGAAGAATTTTGAAATGATTTTCTGAGATTTTCTTAAGGAAATATACGTTTAGCATATTTCAGAAGAAAATGGTATGCATTAAGGGATTATTGCTTACTGTTGGAAGAAGTAAGTTTGCACATGGAATGTAATATTCAAATGTAGAGCTTAATATTCACATGTGTTTCTCTATTTAATTATATTTTCATCACTAATCAATAAAGAAGGTTTCACAATATAAATTTCGAGAACATAGGGATTAATTGACAAGATTCGTGATGGGAAATTTCTCTATTGCTCTGGAAATTTTTCTTAATTATAGAGACCGAAACTGCTGTAAGCTCTCAGATGACAAATATAATTTTTAAACACAGGAATTACTTCGTGGTCCTTTTACTTAAAATTTATTTTGGAATAGTGAGATACAAGATGCAACTGCGATTGCTCTTAAGTTTAGCCTTTGTAAGGATGATTCCAGCAAGGAGAGCTGACACATGATATGTGCCAGTTTATGGGGCGCGTCGAAAGTAAAAAGTCGTTAAAGTCTGATTCGATTTTTTTGCAATAAATGATTTTTTTAATAGCTGTTTTTAATCGTCGGTCGTAACTATCGAGCAAAAACATTAGTCATACTAAGATAACATAATCCTCCCCTTGAACACTACTCCATCCTGGTTTTCTGTGCCTGTGGCATTCTAGTTACCGCATGAACGATATCATGACATTGACATGTAATTACTGAAAATGTTCGAGCCTCCTATTTCATTTCCACGTTACTCCACTTTGTATTATAACAAAAAAATCGTTGTCAAATGATTGCGTAATACATGGTCAACTCGTTAAGAGAATGTCCTTCAAACGGGATAAAAATGACAGTGGCAGTTTCATCCCGTCTATGCTCCAAAGAGCGTCTTCGGCAAATGACCACCTTAAGAGTCGAAGGCAATAAATCAGTGGTATCACAACCATAGATCATGAACATCGATCACAATCAGTGTTCAAGTTTTTAATCAAGCTAGGGGTGTGGCTAGACCAGCATAGAGCATTAGTGCAGAAATAAGTGTTGTTTTTTTTTCTGAGTGAGCATAAGCTACAGTACTATACACTATTTTGATGTCCTTGTTTTTAGTATTGTTTTCACTTTAGAACTGATATCATTTGAAAAAGTGTATGCTTGTTGTTCTAAATTGTAGATTTATGATTATTTGTTTTGGCCCCTTAGATACATTATACATAAATCGGTGTACTGTTGACAGTAACATTATGTACCGTCTTCAAAAATCGTGTCACTACAGTTCATTTATTCTGACATATTGTTTTTGTAGATTAATAAGAGTATAAATTGGGTGTAGTTTGGTTCCATATGAAGATTACTTACTTTTTTATAGTTCTGCTATTATATTGCAGCCATTTTTTCACCTTCATACATTCATTCTTAAGAAAACTAACAATTGATTTGTAACAAATCATATTCATTTCAGAACAGTGTATATTAGTGGGAAAAATTGAAGATTTTTGATATAAATCCTGATTTGTGCAGCCCAGAATGTAAGAAGGATCTATATTTACATTCTTAAAATGCTGTCTTGTCTTCTTGAAATGACTATTTGTGCTACTTGCAAAAATATTTGAATTTTGCTTCTGCTCAAATACTGACAGGGTTTAAAACGTTAATTAAAAAACACATTTGGTCAAAAAAATTGTATAGCAAAACCTAAGTTATTTGTATAGCGAAACCAGCACATTTTTTTTCTTCTAACTCACTGTCATATTTTTAATCATTATCATTTGATGTAATTTTTTTTCAAGTATCCCTCAGTTGTTTGAGAGGAAAGTACTGCAACATCACGTTGTCTTGATATTAAGTTATCACTACCTTTTACTTTCCCTCAAAGATTGTGGCAGAGTAACAGAGAAATCAAATAAGTACTATATTTCTAAAAGAAAGAATATGCTCAAATAAGTGCAGTACCATGACTAGATCTGTATTTACCCATCAGTCATTTAGCTTGCATGGAAGCTACAGCAACACCAACTTAAGAAGAATGTTGTGGCTGACAGTGATACAGCATCGAATGATGTCTCATCCATCCTGTTTTTTTACAGCATACTTCATACATGATAAAATGAAATAATTGTTGATACTATATGTGAAATATTGTTTCATGAGATGATTTTTTCATATTATAGCTTTCTTTGTTTTACCTGCAGTAATGATTTGGATCAGTACATTTTGATATTGGAACAGTGTAAGACATGAGTATGGGTACCACAATATATCTTTGCATCAACATAAAAGGTAAACAAGATGCAGATGGTTTAATGTCTTATGCAAACTATCATTATTGGTCCTTTAGAAAACTCAACTTAGAAAAAGTAAAGTGCTGTGTAACTGCTTAATGGTCAATAATTACCATCTTTAACAATAATGTTTTTATTATAAAACAATTATGAAATTGTATGGGGGAAAATTATGTTAAGCATTTGTATGCGCTGTAATGTACTAAGAGAAATGATGTAGAGGAGCAGGAAAATAAGACTTTTAAGGAATCGTTTAGAATATACAGATGACATTTTTTGTCAATATTCTGACACCAGGTTGAAGTATTGATAGATATGTTGATATCTAGTAGTCTTTTATTTGTAGTACTTCATAAAAAACATACTTCGAAAGGCTGTCATAAATAACTAGTGACATGTAGTACACTTTGACTTTGGTGCAAGAAAATATTGACAAAGAAGTCTAGATAAAAAAGCATATTAAGTTCGAGACAAACAGCAAATTAAAATTTGAGCTTTTTTAGGGTATGTATGATATGTGATGTAATGCAGTATGATATAAAATATTTTTATAGTGTAATATATTGTCTTTTTTCTCTATTGACCGAGATAAAAAAAAATCCCTGTTGGATATTGCAAAGAAAAAACAAAGCTAATTGCTCTCTTTGAAACTATTCGAGATTGCAATTTCGAAGAAGAAAAACAGGAAATGAAGGGCAGTTCCACTCACGAGACAACCAACACTTTGTATTTGTGTGAGCAATTATTTGTTGTTTTCTTTCAAAAAACTTTCAACTACTCAATTTAAAACTAAATTTAATTTACATCATTAACTAATGTCTGGTCCTTTAAGGCAAACAAATAAAGCTTGCTCAGATGTAAAGTGAAATATACCTGTAGTCCTAATCAAAGTTTTAAAGTTTACGAATGGGTAGATGAAAAGCTTTATGTAAATCTTTATATTTCCTTCTTAAATTTCAGTTCTTGAAAATGAGGATAAAGTCTATCCCTGCTAAATTATGGTTAAGGGTATGGTAAATACTTAAAAACCTTTGGTTGAAATTCCTTTCCATATTCCACAAATGTGTGACAACGAATACAAAACTAAATAAAGGGGTTACATAAGGGAATAGGAATTTCTGCCCACTGACTCATACATCAGAAGAGGAACATAAAGAGGAACACAAATTTGCATATTTTGGCCTGAAAATTCAAAATTCTCTAAAATGGTCAATTTTTAACCGATTTGGATGATTTTATTTTGCTATTTTCCATAGATTTTAAAGCAATTTAGCATAAGTTGCTGCTACACATCTATATATCTTTAAAGAAGCACTAATGCATATGAAGGATTTAATGCATTGCTTATTTGTGATGAAGTTGAAACCAGACTTACATTTGAACCAAAAGAGATAAATAGATTGTACTATCAAAAAAAGTATTTTCTTTGACTTTTCGTAAGTGTTATGTGAATGTTTGTATTTGTGTACCATTTATTCCCTAATTATTTATCTATAAATTCATCTGCCTCAAACAAGGATAGCCATACCAGTTTTGTATGTATATTGTGCGTGTTGGAGCCACTTTTTTAATGGAAATAGCACACAGGCTTATTGTAACAAACCTGCAAGACACACATGAATACCCTGCTTTCGCAAAATAATGTGTTGTCTTACACTAAACTATTTTAATGATTTATTTATTTGTTTTTGTCAGAGACAAGGATGGAAAGTATAAAAGTAATATTGAAAATATTTTTTATGCAATCTGCCAGCCCAGAGAAAAGTTATGCCCAATTTTGAAATGCTTATTCTTGAAATGTTTCAATAGATATTGGAAAAAGAGTAATGTACCATCCGTTGTAAAATCTAATTAGATTTGAAAAATACAAAAAGTGCTACAATAATTTTTCTAGGGTAGAAGGAAAACCACATTGTGTTAAAAGTCACCTTTCATTCAAATATTAATGTATGTCTGTTTCAGAGCTACATTTTCCCTTAAAATTGAAAAAAATGCTATCATGATCTTAGTTTAGGTATGCTCATTGGATTGAGAACTCTCTAGTACTGTGGTGGTGCCACATTTGGTTATTCATTGGGTTATACCACTCATGCGAAGCCTTAGATAAGTCCATGTATTAGAAATTCAGCCTTTCATGAAAACGGTTCGTTAACACAGAATAGGGGATGGAATTTTGGTGAATGGAAAATTTGCAGTAACTTCAAATAACTCGATTTCTGTTTGGAACTTGGAAGCACCTTGGAATATTCAGATTATCTTCAAGCACATCCATATGAAAACAGCGTCACAACAATGACAGACTGACAGTTAGTGACAAGGAGACGCGGCACAGCCTTCTGACTACATCACTTGTATGCCTTAGAGTAATGACTTCCCTATCATTTTACTCCTTTCAAGCCTTTCCTCATAATAGTGCTTTAATATTATAGGTTATCCGAGCTCCCGTGGTGGGGACTGTTTCTCAGCGGTGTTATGTATACCCCTTATGTGCAACTAATCATGATCTTCTGTTGGTCAAGATTTGTATTCTCCAATGAATTGCTTAGTGACAGTGCCCTTTATGTCCCACCATATTCACTCCCAACTGATAGTTTTCCCGACATTGTACCGAGGAATAACCACTTAAATTCATAACAGACAGACTTATTTTAAGCTAGACTGTTAATTCAATCAAGTCTGGACTTCCATATTACACAGAAGAGTTATAAACGTTTCAGAGGTAAACATTCCTACCAGGTGTGTAGCAACATGGCTGGTAAGGAGCAGAGACGTCACTATATGGGGATGGGGTTGGGGTGTCTTCCCCAAAAAGGGACGCAAGTTGGAAAATTAACATGGCAGTTGGGAATCCAACCGTTCCTCTTCAGGGAACTTTCATAAATCCACCCAGTTAAGAAACTGATTCTTCAATCTCCACCACTCCCCCCCCCCGCCCATTTACCACCACTACCACAATTCAGAAGACCATGACCTCAATCAGAATACCCCAGTGACGTTCTTGGTAAGATGACACAAGTGACTTGGGGTTAAAAGTGCCAGCATATCAAATGTGTGCCTTTATTCCCAGGGTCTCTAACCAATGAAGAACAACTTTTAATGGATAAACCTCCATACTATGCCAGTGTGATTAAAGTGTTTGCGTACATCTCAACGTAAATGTAAGCAACTCAAGCAATGTCATATTGCAAATACTTGGACAATGGTCCAGAACACAACACCCCCACGGACGATAGCTGCACCACTGATTGTGGTGTTGCCAGCATTAAAAAGTGAGGGGTCCAAGACCCCCAAAAAAAAAAAAAAAAAAAAAAATATATATATATAAACAAAGATTATCCCAATTTTTGAAAATTTTCCTTATTCACCCCGTGGCTACACCACTGACTACAGAGCATGTTAAAGTCCCATGCTATGTATTTTTCAACTTATTTTGGGAGCCTGCCCCTTCACAATGATGTGTTCTAAATAATTCAACAGGTGGCTCCGATTAAACAGTGCTAATCCTATCGGGCAGGGTGGGGCGTTTGTGGTATAAAATGTCCAAAATTTGCCACAAAATACCAAAAAGAGTAATAGGTATTTGAATAATTCATTTTCCAGGCGAAATATGAAAGCTGTTACGGTTTTGAAGCCCCAGAGACCCTCCCACTAAATTTCAGAAAATTGTGTTCGATTGTTGGCTGATAGGAATTACACAACAACTAAATGACCAAATTTGTAATAAATACTACCTCATATTATTAAATGAGGTCAATTGGGTCGTAAAACACTTATGGGGTCTATTTATGAACTTAACATTTATAAACATTGGGAGTTATCAGCTTTTAACGCTAAAGCTGATATGACGGGTACACATTTCGATATTAGGTATGAAATTATGAAACAAAATTGTATATACAATCGAATCTACGCGTATTGTGTAGACCTCCTGCGTTTATTTCCCCTCCAATAGCATCAGTTGTTCTTGAGAGGCAGGAGCACTGTAGATCGACTATTGGTGTTGTACATCCGTTTTACGAACATACACTCAATGCGCATGCGTTATAATCATGACGTCCAATTCAAGCCGACAGCGGGTCTAATCGAATTGGGATAGGACTTTTCTTAGGTTCTTGGCTTGTGATTTGTCCTAAGATGAATTTGAAATGATTGTATTCATAGTTTGAACAACATTTGGTTTTACTTTACAAATTAGTAAGTTGTTTTTTTCGTAATTTTCATCATTTTTTGTATCGGTCGGTTGTCAATTTTATCACAGTTTTTTATCTTTCATAGGCTGTTGTACGAAAAGTAATTATCACATTGTGACAAAACTATGCCGTTAATTCTTAAAAGTCTTATTTTTTATAGTGTATCCATACAATAAATATGTGTTCTGCGGTTTTAGAGCAAATTTCACTAAACTAGAAGAGAGATTAAATGGAAATTCATCACTCGAATTCAAATTGATTGTCACGTGATTCTGATTAAAGTTTTGGGTCAATCAAAGTCATGTTTTTGACTGTTTTTAGACATGGCTATTAAAATACTGGATTGGCACAGGAAGTTTTTGTCTACATTCCTCAACGTTGCTAAGTTATATGACTTTTGGGAGATAGCCTTACATTTTAGTATAGGTAGTAGAATAATAGATTTTGCATCTTATATGGTGGGAACTATTTACTGCACTTATTAACCAAATTCGAATAAAAGGATGATACAATTCTCTCCCCGCTTGTATTGAATTCAGTCTAAATATTCCTTTCAAAAACATTTGCTAACTTTATTTTTATGCCGCATTATTTGTTTTCATAATCAGATAATGTTCATCTCATTTGTTTCTTCACCTTTTGTAAATTGTAGTTTTACTGTTATGTAGTTTAAACTCACCTCTGTAAGTGTATGCGGCTTCGTCTATCGTGAAATTGCTATCACATTTATGTCTGAGCTAAATGTATATATAGTAATTGCGTTTTACTACACTAACCGTGCATGCTAGCATTACTGCGTACCGTATACTTGTACCAATTTTGCACTGAACTGGCACGTTGTAAATGGTAGTCGCACTGTCAAGTCGTTTAATATGATTTTACAACAAAACTTTGTAATCTGACCTTTAAATCCTTCCACAAAATGTCATCCACGTGATCTAATAAATGCTGTCATCGCATGTCGTACATCAGATTCGACTGTATTACTGATAGTAAACTCGAGATATGCTAGATCAAAGAATGCAGTTACGTGATTGGATACTTGTTAAGATCGCAATAAGTTCTCAGTAACTCTGTTCCCAAAACATAATTAATTCCAGGTTCAAAGGAAGGGTCGCCTCCATCACAATAACCCCAAAAAATTCCCCACTTGCAAGCGGAAAAATTGCACTGCTAAATTGATTTTCCCTCAAATGTTGCTTCTAATCGGGAAATTGCCTTCTGTTTTCGGGAAATTTCCTTAATCATTCGGAAAATGTTTTCAATTTTCTGGAAATGTTGCCAAATTGTACCAAATTTCCAATAATTTTACAAACCCTCCTCCCCTTTCAACCAGTTTTTGGATATTAAAGATTTGTATAGATTTTTTGTGACAAAAATGAAATCTCCCTTTCCCTATTGTGTCAAATATCTTCCTGCGCCACTGTTGTGTGACTTCATACATTAAAACAAAGACCCACAAACTTATGCAAAATATGTTTAAATTCTTCAATTAGACAAGTTCTATTTTGGTTTAGAAAAATAAATATCAATAATACCTATATACAATTTCAAAAATGTTGTGTTAATATTTTACATGCTTGATTAGCACAATTAACATGAATAATTATAGGTGGACGAGTTTAGGTACTAGTAGTAGAAAACTGACAAAAGTGATTCTGACACAAAATTGTAAGGAAAACATGTATTTGTATTACTCGTAAAGTATAACTGTTTCTGACAAATTTTGTTGTAAACAATAGTGCATTGATTGATCTTTCAAGAAAAGAAAAGTATCATGTCACAAAATCCTTAAGTGATTAAGCGATCGAAAAGCACCACACAGGTGCTACCATACTACCCTGCCCCTCTTTGAAATTTCACATGATTTGTTAAGTGAAATAGCGCCACCGACAATTATGACCAATGATTAAGATTGACGGTCTGGACCGATGGCTGCGATTGATGGTGATCGTTGGTGGTGATCGTTGGTGGTGACCGTTGGTGGTGATCGTTGGTGGTGATTGTTGGTGGTGATCGTTGGTGGTGATCGTTGTTGGTGATCGCTGGTGGTGATCGTTGGTGGTAATTGTTGGTGGTGATCGTTGGTGGTGATCGTCGATGGTGATCGTTGGTGGTGATCGCCGGTGTTGATCATTGGTCGTGATCGATGATCATGACCGATGGTTGTGATCAATGGTTGTGATCGAGGATAACTAATTATCGATTCGGACTACATCGATTTTTTTACATTCGACGCGCTCCATAGAGTTTGGATCTTTGGCTTACGAAAATATACTTGTCAGTAGTGCCTCCTACATGTTTTGGCACCGTTGTGTGAAAGTGCTTTTCTTTTCTAAAACCATCGGCTTTCGTGCTGTGTTCTTCTTTGTATTAGAGAAAGATTCTAGCACAGTAAAATGAAAAGCAATTTCACCCATGCTTCCGACACATTGTTTTTCCTACACACATATGACAACAACTTGTTGAGTGATTACTAATTACTGCATAAGAAAATTATCTACAAAATTGGTCAGGAAAAAATGCTATAATATATTTACTATACCTGCTTGCATTACAATTTACAATTGCTTTATATCTAGTTGATTGTTGATACACAAATGTTTTTTTTTTGCAGAACACGGCAATGGCAGAACAACAGCTAACGTACGTGCATGAACACTACTTCCAGGTTTAACCCAGTCTTCAGAAATTGTTTTTGCTTTGTTTTTCAATGAGGGAATGCACATTCAATTAGCGTGTTTTACATTGAATTTCCCCTTAGAACGAGTAAATGATGGTTCTGTCACTCTCCTTGCTATAATCCTTAACACAGCTTAAGCGTAATAAACGATTACAATTTGCTTCCATGAGAATGCACATGTCGTAGCTGCATTTCCAACGTACAGTAATATACACGTATATCATTACTGTGTAGGTGCATACAAAACGCCTACAAAACGACCTCAAAGGTTGAATATGAATTGATTTCAACGGTTGACTGGTAAAGTACCAATGCAACGGGTGTCAGACTGTATGGTTGAATAATCACGTGTCTCTATATACAGCTAATCCAAAAGTTGTTTACCATTCGGGAACTTTAGAAGCGCTGGTAAATTAGTAGGCCCATGCGGGAAACTGTACGTACGCAAACTACGCATGTTACATGTGCTCGATTGATTATCGGTAATTCAATGTAAAATGGATTATTCTGACCTGTTTCATCATTAGTTTCGCACAACGCTTGCATTTAGTCAATAATTTCTACGCAAAATAGTAGTGGGGAGTAATCTACACAGTTGGTTTTGATTTTAACTAAAATTTTGTTGTTTTGCAAGTAAACAAAACTTGACCTTTGCACAATTTTTTAACCAAGGCCAGTATTAGCGTTCACGCATGAAAATTCGGATCCGATTAATCAGTCATAAATAGCTGTGAACACTCTTTCGGCGATTGTAAACTAAGTATTAGGTCCAAATCAAAAGTGTATTCAAATTTAAAAGCTATAAGCCGTAAATCCGAGTAGGACCAGATCAGTAAACAAAAAAATGCAGATATAATCTACCGTATGTTTTTAGCCACTAGGCCTACCCACCAATTTGAACCATATACCCACTAAAGTTAGGCTATCCAAAATGAAAGAAAGCACTACTGATCATTAGTTAATTACATATGACCACATCAAAATAGATATCAACTTAATTGAATGTTTATTTTATTATATACAAATAGATTGTATGTCTTTTTCTGGTTATACATGTGATTTATATTAAATCTAAATGTGGATTTGATCTGAAATTTTTCTCTGGGTTTTATATATACTTTTTGGTAGTGTGGATCTTGTAAGTGTTTTCGGAACTAAACAGGGGTCACTGAATTAAGGTTGTTTTTACACTATTTCTAATGATAAAAGATCGTACCTGTATAGGATGGTTATAAATTGTAGCTGTAAATGCCAAGAATTGTTGTACTTTTTAAAAAGTTTAATATTCATGCTAGGCTACAGTACATGAAGGGAATGGTTTTGAAGGCACTATAAGAAATCACACAATGCAAAATTGATCATTTAAATGACTGCAAATAGTACCTGCTGATATGTTTACCAGTTCATATTTTGTTTCTTTTCATATCAAGCTATTGGCCCTATTTGTTAGTGCTCCACTACCGAAAGTATGAAGTACTATACTCACATAGTACTATCATCAAAACTTGGAAAGTAAACATCTTCTTTAGATGTCTTAAATTTCATCATACATTTTAATGTATGGTTTGTTACTTTTGCTGTATTTGTCTTTTTCCAATCTTTTTCTGATGTTTGATTCTATATTTGCTATTATTTATTTTAACAAAGACTCACCTTAACCATACAGCTTTCAGCTGGATGAGCTTTTCTATATAAAGATGCATGATGCATAACTCTGGCTATAAATGTTTAGTCTAATGCACCCAAACTCACCAAAGTGTTGATAACTCACTGATGAAAACACCCTTTAAAAGTCAAAATGAATCCTCAGCCCCACATTACACACATGACTTGGCCATGCAGTAACCAACTCCACAATACCTGCCTCTTCACAATAAGTTACATTATGTGCAAATAGATGATTGGGAGTGTAATTACTGATGCGTAAAATCACTGAACAATCCGTGGTGGGTTTCGTAATTGCTTCTAGCATAGTCTAAAAGTGATACCCGCCGAAATGGAGGTTCTTGCGAATGAAAAGATTGAAATTTGTAGCGAGGATTTGGCGTAATATGAGAGACATAAATCAAAAAGAAATAGACATCGTCTATTTATTACAGCATAAGATCATATTTTCAGACTATATGCATGATCATCCAAATTTGATCTTTCTTACTGCTTAAATTACCTGTTATGCAACTTGATAGTGTAGATGTGTACATTATTTTGTGTATTAAATTATAGTGTATGAAATGTTTAATGCATATGGACATATAACAGTGCATTTACTATATGCATACTCTTCTTTTGCCTACATTAGTAATTCACTTAACAGGTGAACTTTGTGAATGCTTGAAGACCAACTTTTCATCAAGTGCGAAACACATGAAGGAAAATTATCATTTATGTAAGAAGCCAAATATTGACATATTAATATGTTTATGTGTACCAGAGAATAACAACACAATGCAAATATAGTACTGCATTATTGGCCTTTCAGTTAACTTATAAAAGCTTAATTTAACTTAAGCATTGTTTTTTGCATGGTACCCACTCATGTTTGACTACATTTAGGCATCATTTAAATATATTTATGAACCTGTTACTGTGGGATTATTAGCCCACTGTAATCTTGTTTAATTTTATATATTAGGATTGTCTACTGACTTTTGTAAGTTGTAACAGTACATGTAGTTAGAGCCTTCATATCTGACAAGCAGTACTGAAATGCTCAGATAACTATTTATTGACCGACCCTAACCCTAACCCTAACCATTATGATCATCATATTAATCATAATAATCATAATCTTAATCCTAATTCTAATAATAATAATAATAATAATAATAATAATAATAATAATAATAATAATAATAATAATAATAATAATAATAATAATAATAATAATAATAATGATAATAAAAATAATAATAATAATAATAATAATAATAATAATAATAATAATAATAATAATAATAATAATAATAATAATAATAATAATAATAATAATAATAATAATAATAATAATAATAATAATAATAATAATAATAATAATAATAATAATAATAATAATAATAATAATAATAATAATAATAATAATAATAATAATAATAATAATAATAATAATAATAATAATAATAATAATAATAATAATAATAATAATAATAATAATAATAATAATAATAATAATAATAATAATAATAATAATAATAATAATAATAATAATAATAATAATAATAATAATAATAATAATAATAATAATAATAATAATAATAATAATAATAATAATAATAATAATAATAATAATAATAATAATAATAATAATAATAATAATAATAATAATAATAATAATAATAA